>VZTL01056565.1:0-28255 GCA_013400535.1 Scopus umbretta | reverse complement strand
AAAAAAAAAGAAAAATCTCAGAAGGTCTTCTAAACATGCTAGCTAAGTAACACACAAACAGGAGTTTGTTTGTTTGTTTGTTTGGTGCATAATACCACAAATGAAAATATGTATAAACCATTTTAATATATATCTAATTGTAATTCACTACTGAAATAATATCTATTCACCTGTCTTGATCCATCATTTCCTTGTGTCTTTGTATAGGTGTAAATGACCTATTAAATAATACTAACTTTCTTTCATTGCAGAACAGTGTAAGACTGGATCCTTGCAGCATCTAGTGGAAGTGTAACAAACATCTGCTTTTTATTCCTTTTTGTTCATTTTTAGTTTCTTTCTACAAGATAGAGTAATATTTGTGTATCCTATCCATTAGTCCCCACCTTCCATTCCTCCGTTATGATTTTCTAGAGTACAATAGTTGCTTCAATTTATTTTACCATTATTTTTTCTCTTGCTTCAAATCCTCCCTTTATTTCTATCCTGTTTTCTTTTATTCTGGCTCTTCTTTCATGTAGATTTTTTTCCCATGCTCCTCTACTAGTTCTTCTTTTCTTATCAAAGGCCTTTTTTTTTTTTTCTGTGTGCTGGAATGTTTATTTTTATTATTCTTGACAAGTTTAAATATTTGTCAGGCATCTTTATATCTTACTACTTGACCTATCACTTTAGGCATATCTCCATACCAGTGCAAACTGTGCTATTGTCATGTATGTTTACTTCTGTAAAGAGAGAACAAGTATAACTTGTTCTGCATACTACTTGCCGCACATTCCATATGCAAATAACAGAATTATTTAGCAAAGTTTCTGTATAGGAAGATCTCCTAATGAGAATCTATTTTGTGTACAATTCAGTCTACTGCAGGAAACAGTTATTTTGATAACCATTCAAGTTTAGATGCTAGATTCAACTACACTGAATCAAACCTCTTAACCAATTGATGATGTGAAACATTTCTACAGAAAGGTGTTGTACCTAAGGCCAACAGTTTACAAAAAAGGAGAAAACATTCAGTTAAAGGGTGGTGAATAAGCAAGAACTTGTGCCTAACTTTTAGGTTAGACTTTCAATCTGTTCATCAGTTTTTCTGGTCATAGCAAACAACTCCCACACTGAAATAGAATTATATTATTGATCACAGTGTGGATCTGTTTTAAATAACTAAAGGAGATTATACAATAATGCAAGACTTTCTATTCATAAAGAGATATACTTACCTGCCTAGCCAAGAGAAAGATATATGACTCAAATATGAATGAATATGTAAATGAAAAAGCTATACACTCAAGGCTATTTTAACACTAGCAAGTGTGCAGTTCAATGGGAGCAGACCTGCAAGGAGAAATCTTCAGTGCAAGGACCTGACATTCATTCTATACTTCTGTTGGCATATTTATTTCAGGCTGGCTCTCATGTTGTTCCATCAACCAAACACCAATTAGCAGCTGGAAAACATTAAACATTTTAAGGGATGTTAAGAGCTCGGCTGCCTCCTCCAGCAGCTCTGGCCCAGGACTCTGCACCCGGCCACTGGAGCCCAGCCTGTTTCCCCAAGGACTGGTGTCTTTGCTCAGGCTGAGGGACACAACTGCTGCATTCCAGTTTGCAGCTTTAGCTAGTAGTGAAGCTGAGCACGTACCCCAGAGACACACGGACACAAAGGTTACGTGTGACAAGGCTGGTCGCAAGGTCTACCACAGACAAGGTGCTGCCATCAGTGGCACCTACATACAGGACTCACATAAAATCGAAGTGCAGCCAGTCAAGTCTGCAGCAAATACAGATGCACATGCACACCAGATTTGGGGGAGATACAGACACCCCTGCAGCAGCCAGTTGTGACCTACAGTCCTGCTACAGCTGTCGATGTGCAGCCCTTTACTTGTCTCACTCACCCGGATCCCCTCCAGCAGCTGGTTTTCAGAACATACACCGCTCCTGCCCCAATGGCTAGCGGCAAAGACCCCTACTTGCTGCACTAGCTGACACCACAGGGCCAGGGGTGCCTACACCCCTGACCTGTCTCTAGTGGTTGGTACCCAATCCATTCGCACAGATCCCACCAGTAGCTGGCATTTAGTCCTTGCAGCACTTATACACATGGGATAGAGAGTGAGATTATGCAGAGATAGTTGAGAAAAAAAATAATTAGAAGATAGGACAGACTGCAGTAGTCAGATGCAGGCCTCAGCCAGAAGAATGTTTTACGTGTGACCAGCCCCTTTTATAGCTGTTTCTGTCTACTACCCCTTCTTCCTCGCTGCTCCCCCCACCCCTGCACATCACCCATGGGTTTGTACAGCTCTATTGATTTCCTCGCCCCCTCCCTGCTGGGTGTCCGGGATCACCTCTGGTTTACAGTCCTACCAGTTGCCAAGTCCAAGCTGATCTTCCTGGAAGTGGCACCTGTAGTTTCCTGATAACCTATCAGCTACTGTGAGTGGTGACGTTTGTTTCTTGTCATTGTCTCCATGCTCATTTTGCAAGTGTGTCTGCATGGGGACTTTTGTTTGGTTCGGTTGGGGTGTTTTTTTTTGTCTTCTCCCTTTCTTATAATCCCTATTTACAAGGTCCTTGAGCAGATAGGTTTACTGGAATGAATATTCTCACTCTCTCACATACCCTCATCAATTAACATGACAGACCATGTTTGTTTCTCCTCGCTGCCTCCTTTATAATTTGTTGGTCAGGTTTGTGTCCCTGTATGTTCTTGTTGTGGCTTCCTCCTTCACTCGTTATCCTGTTTTTCAACTGAAAAAGTCCTTGAGCAGATATCCCCAAAGAAGGAGCCACTCTCCTGCCACACACCTTTACAAAAAATACATTCTGGTTTAATTTAATTTGAAAGGGATTCAGATGATGAAGTCTAAGGATGATACACAGTATGAACGAAAGCCTTGTAAGTGGAGGTAGTCAGGAGAGTATTTTCCAGAGACATGTCCAGACAGGTAAAAGATCTGAATAACCTTGTTTGACCTCACAGATGACCCAGACTTGAGCAGGAAGTCCCTACCGACCTGAATTTTCCTGGGACCCTTACAGAAACATTAGTATGAATAGAGGTCATTTATTAATAGTTTAATTAGAAGCTTAATTAAATCCATATTTTAAAGCACCATTGTACTTTGCTGCAGCTTGTGTCTATTAAGGGTAAGGTTAATGCATGTAGGAGTTTAGAAGTTCTGAAACAAAAGAACTAATGCAAATGCTGCTGGCACGCAGAACCATTTTCCAAAGATAACAGAAACCTTGTCACAACTTACAAACATTATCCACAGAAAAGCTAGTTAGTTACCAGAGCTAGACAAGAGCTTAGATCAGCAGGTGGGCAAGTGCATTACTGTGATCAAAAAATTATATTAAATATGTCCACAAATAAATAAATAAATACGTATGTTTCCTAATGGATTAAACATTGATAAATAATAATAATCAGCTCTACAAAGAAAAGGTATTGATACCTTAGTGCACAGAGTATTAAAAGTTATAAACAAACAGGAGGCAAAATAAATTGGGTGGGGTTTTTTAATGAAGAAGTTTTATCTGTTATTTACAGTCAGACAATAGTAAGGCTTTTTTCTGTGTGGACTCTTATAGAAAAGACTTAATAGTTAGCCAAGCTGTGTATTAGTTCTCTCACACGGTAGGGTTAGATTTGTTTTGTCGCAAGAGCGAAATGAAACAAATTAGGGAGATGATACCTCCTGTATCTTTGCCTGCATAGTTCAATAGCAGATAATTCATTCTAAGTATGCCATAGTCCTGGGGGGAAAAAAAAAACCAAACAACAAACAAAAAAACACCTGATTTTCTTCTCTGTCTAACAAAAACTGGAAGACATTTTTTCTATTTTCTTGACTTTCTTCAATATAGTAATGAATAAAATAAGGCAGATTTCTTCTTCTGCTAGATAAGACCTGAGCCACATTTGTCGGGTAATGTTATATATTTCTCTGTGTGTTTGTACTTAGGTGAAAATGTCTAGTTTTGCATGACTATATTTAGTTTTGTCTTAAGGAAGAAGTTTCAGGTTATTACTGGAAGATATGTTCTTAGTATTAATTTTTTTAATAGGATCAGAAAATCTTACAAGATCACCCCAGTCAAATAAATAATATTTTGAGTAAGTAATCAGCCACATTGAGTCAAATATTGGAATTATAGAGTAGCACCTATTATGGTGAATGTTTATTGGCTTGAAATGTATTAATTTCTTTTGGCAGTTGTTACGTGTTGGGCCTGGCTGAGAACAATATTAGCACATTAATTAGCCGTATAAGATAAAGGAGTAGCCTAATTGTAAGAACAAAGGAGCTCCTTGAGCATAAAGAACCCGTCAATCAATCACTGTTAAAGTTGTAATGGTGAGGAGAACCTTTGAGACGGGCAGAATTTGACCTCCAGTGACAATAACAGCAAAAGCCAGTTGTTTGGAGCCAAATTAATTTGAATAGGTCAGACAGGAACTGGATATTCTGTACCCAATCCCATAACTAACAGTTTCCAGAGTGGAGAGAGAGAGAACCAACAGATATTTTAGGAGCTCCACAGGCCCTGGTATCCTTCGTGGCTCAAACTAATATGCCCATCCACTCAGTTTTCTTCCTGAACCATGCCGGCTCTCTTGCAGGAAGTCAAGCAATTCATAAAACTGCATACTTCTGTGATTGAAGCGTTTTGGTATCTAAGTCCATTTATCCTCTGCCCAGTCATTTAGTCTTAAATCTTGACACTGCTTTGAAGGGGTGTAATAATTTCCTGATTTTCATGTTTAATTTGTAAAAAGAAATAACTGGTAATACCATTTACCAAAAGTTACCACTTAATATTATCTGGGATTTCCTCTTAATTTTCACTGTGGAATTTGAGAAATGTTCAGGATGTTCTAAGACATTTGGACCATGGCCTCTGAAAACAAAATAATAAGTTTAAGAAATGCCATAGTTGTTGTGGAAGTAAAAATGACTTAGAGAAACTGAAGATCTTGGAGGAAAAAAAAAGTAAAATTCCATGCAATGCTTTAATATAAATCACAGTTTAGAGGAGACACGAGATATTATTGTTCCTTCACCTTTCTTCATACACTAGCATGGTGGCCAAGCTGTTTATATATTTTCTTTAGCTTCAATTCTTGCTCTTCTTGTAAATTATGAATACCTCTTGTACAACATAGTAAAAAAAAAAAGTTAAAGGAATTCAGACTGACAAAAAAAAGACAAAATTTACATCCAGTGTAATACCTTTAACAAAGTAGTCTACAATACATTATTCTGTGGTCTCAATAACAGAGAAAGAGGTCCCTGTCTATGTAAAACAAATATACATCCAAAATTTGAAGTATATAAAGGATCCTAAAGAAGATAATGATTGCTCAATTTTGGGGTCCATTTCTGCTATGGATACCTTAATTCTACAAGAAAAGAGCAGCTCACCTTCCCTGTGCCAGTCCTGCTTCTGCAATTTTAACTAACACTCCAGTCATATGAGTTACCTCTCCAGTTTTCTCTCATTCTACTTACATCAAAACATCTTTGTGGATTCATCCACTATTTTCTGCCTTCTTTCTTCTGTGTTATGAATGACCTGTAGTGCTGACAGCATCGTGAATATTATGATAGATAATGTCATGCTGACAGCATTGCTAATATTCTAAGAGATAAAAAGCTGACAGAATTGTTTGTTGGGAAGATTAGCTTTTTGAATATTTAAATAACATCTTGGATTCAATGGTTTTGGAAACATATCATGTTTTGAGTCTATCATATCATGTTTTGTTGGATGATAATTCACTATCACCTGCAAGAGTGTGGCGGGTTAACCCTTGCTGGATGCCAGATGCCCACCAAAGCTGCTCTATCACTGCCCCTCCTCAGTTGGACAGAGGAAAGGAAATATAACAAAAGGCTCATGGATCGAGACAAGGACAGGGAGCAATCACTCAGCAATTACTGTCACAGGAAAAACAGACTCGACTTGGGGAAATTAGTTTAATTTATTACCAATCAAATCAGAGTGCGGTAACGAGAAATAAACCTAAATCTTAAAAAGAATCTTCCCCCACCCCTCCCTTCTTTCTGAGCTTCACTTTACTCCCAATTTTCTCTACCTTCTTCACCTGAGTAGCACAGGGAAAAGGGATTGTGGTCAGTTCACCACACGTTGTCTCTGCTGCTTCTTCCTCCTCAGGGAAGGACTCCTCATGCTCTTCCCCTGCTCTAGCGTGGGCTCCTTCCCACAGGAGACGGTCCTCCATGAACTTCTCCAATGTGAGTCCTTCCCACAGGCTACAGTTCTTTATGAACTGCTCTAGCATGGGTCACTCACAGGGTACACTCCTTCAGGAACAGAGTTCTCCAGCATTGGTCCCCAACGGGGTCACAAATCCTACCAGCAAACCTGCTCTAGTGTGGGCTCCTCTCTCCACAGTTTAATTTATTAACCATCAAATCAGAGTAAGGTAATGAGAAAATAAAACCAAATCTTAAACCACCTATCTCCCACCCCTTCCTTCTTCCCAGGCTCAACTTCACTCCCAATTTTCTCTACCTTCTCCCCGTGAATGGTGCACAAGGGTGCTGAATGGGGGGTTGAGAGAGACGCTGTCTCTGCTGCTCCTTCTCCTTCAGGAAGAGGACTCCTTACACTCTTCCCCTGCTCCAGCATGGGGTCGCTCCCACAGGAGACAGTCCTCCATGAACTTCTCCAATGTGAGTCCTTCCCACAGGCTACAGTTCCTCATGAACTGCTTCAGCGTGGGTCCCCCATGGGGCCACAGGTCCTGCCATTCCAGTGTAGGCTTCCCACAGGGTCACAGCCTCCATCCGCCTGCTCTGGTGTGGGGTCCTCCATTGGCTGCAGGTGGATATCTGCTCCATCATTAACCTCCATGGACTGCAGGGGAAAGCCTGCCTCACCATGGTCTTCACCATGGGTTGCAGGGGAATCTCTGCTCTGGTGCCTGGAGCACCTCCTCCCCCTCCTTCTTCAGTGACCTTGGTGTCTATGTAGTTCTTTCTCTCACATATTCTCACTCCTCTCTCTGTCTGCACTGGTGCAGGTTTTTTTTTTCTCCTTCTTAAACATGTTATCCCAGAGGTGCTGCCATGGTTGCTGATGGGCTTGGCCTTGGCCAGCAGTGGGTCTGTCTTGAAGCCGGCTGGCATTGCCTCTATCAGACATAGGAGAAGCTTCCAGCAGCTTCTCAGAGGAGCCACCCCTGTGCTCCCCACTACCAAAACCTTGCCATGAAAATCCAATACAAGGAAGAATTACCTGATTGAATTGTTTTTTTCATCTTGGATGACAAAGCTATGAATCTCAAATTTTGTGAAGTTTGCTAAATATGGGTAAAAATGTTGCTCTTCCTCTTCCACCATCAGGGTCTGAATACATCTCACTGTTGAAAAGGGAAATCTGTTCTCAGACTCAAAAGTAACTGCTGAAAGTGATATTGTAGGAGGAAGCCTAACTCCAAAGAAAACAACTTCATCCTTTTGGGGTGGACAGTTCTGTTATTGATGCTCACTGTTGGAAATCTCTTCTTAATACATATGAAAGAACACTTTTCCTTCTTTCTCTCTCCAGTACTCCAAACTGGTTCTTTAGAAGTTTCATGTGCTCACAGAATAAAAGAAGGGAAAGATAGGGAAATGTGCACTACAGGCTTTAAAAACCCAGCTCAGACCCTGGACTGCTAATCCATAGCCAAGATACTTATTTGTGCATGTCTGAGACAGCTGAACTCTGAGTAATTTCTACCAGCAGAATAAGGCCCACATGATGCTGGACTTACTCATTCCTGTTCTGTAACCATCTATTTGCTTCCTTCCTTTCAAGAAACACCTGAAGATCACTAGGCAATTGGTTTGTAAAAAGTTTTGCCAAGGTGAACTCTTCTCACTCCTTAGAACACAGCAGTAAGACATAAAATGGCTTAAAAAATTCCAGCAGAAAGTAACTAATTTGAATTTATGTCTGGTTTCTCCACAGATAAGACAAGTAAACTTGCAAAACTACCAGAAGGAGGTACAACTAACAAGGAAATAAAAATCTCTGGCTGCAGACAAAAAGGAAAATTTGGCAAAATGTAGAAAAATATTAAGATTTTTTTCTTCATGTGTTACAGGAAGCTTTTAGTTGTTGAAAAACCCCAACTATATAGGCAGCTATAGGGAGACATTAATAATTTGATTTTTTTTTTTATTCATAAAGTATTTCAGGACAAAACCTAAAATTTCAGTGTCAAAAACAGGTCTGTCATTTAAGTATTACATACAGGAAAGCCAGTGAAATACAAGAAACTCCAGGAGGCTAGCAGATCAATGATGTGCATAGTAATTATGCTGAAGTGTTTTTCAAAACAGTCAAAGCAGCTTTGTATTCACTCTAAGCAGAGAAACTGAACCAGGTAAACAAATCAGCCAATTCACAGTATCCTTGATCAGACAAAACTCTTTGAAGATTGAAAAGTGACTAGTGAACTATTTTCTCAATAATCATTTATTAAAAAGCTATATTGGCCTGCTTCTCTATGTGTCTCCTAGAATAAATATGACAATCAGTATGATGAATTTACAGATTTTTGATGTTATACCAAACATTCGACCTTCCCATTAGGATGTCAGAAACTAATCAGAAGGGAAGGCATGGAAGAAAAAATAAACTGCTCCTCACAATGAGTTTTGTGTTCAGTATTTCCTAAGAAGTGAAGAAAGATCAAGATTATATGAGAAAACAGAAAGTTCTATTAGACTGCTTTTTCTGGTCACCTTTCCTATGATTTCTGCTTTTCTTCCCCATGACAATTCATCCAGGATAGCTTCAAATTAATTTTCAGCCGAAAGCCCTCTCACACTTTTCTTCTTCATAGTCTTTTATCTTGATCTTCTTCTATTGATGTTTTCAGATGAAGCCTCCAAAATTCCTCCAAGACATTTATCCATTCTGTAAATTCCCCCTTAAAAAAAAAAAAGAAATTAATCCAAAATTCAGATCTCTATTATTGACCAGCTACTAATAAGTAATAATTGTACTACTGTAATAACTGGAGATGGTATAGCTGTTATATAACATATTAGTACTATGCTGAGCAGTTGACTGTGGTGCAATAAAAGATCATTTTGTTTGAATTTAGTAAATGAACATAAATAAAACCAATTACAAAGGAAAAACATGTTTGGATACACTGCTGAGACCCTGATTGAAAAGAACTAGCAGAAGTTCAGAATTTTTTCTACAATCTATCTCTAAATTCTAAGAGAATTTCTATTATGTAACTGAATTTTCCCCATCTCTCCCTCCCCCCACTCCACCCCAGAAAATGAAATAAACCAATAATAATGTAACCTCAGATCTCAGGAAAAAATGTCAAGGTGTTCAACACCATGGCAAGACATCTCCCTGTCTTCCTCCACCAGACTCCTGTTAATGAAAGCTTCCTATAAGCATTCACATCTCTAATGATTCCAGCCACAGTCAGGGTAATAGAATTCTTGCAGGACAGTTAACCAGGTTTCACTAATCCTTCAAATTCTTCATTTTTTGTCCTGTGGAAAAAAAATATCACAAAATGGGGCTGCCCCAGAACTTGTCTGCCAAGCCAAAGCTCCTCATCGACCCATCAGATGGAACTTCAGTAGCCATTTATTGCAATAGACATTTCCTTAAATAAAGTTTAATAGGAAAAATATCAAGTAGCTGATCTGTTTGGAAAAGTTGTCACTGTGGAAAAGGCTCACTACAGAGAGAACAGAGCTGAAAAAATGAGGCAATGTTTTTGGAGAATTTCAAGAATTTGTTACAGAGAATTAGATTAACTGAATTTGATGTCTAAGCAAGTTAATTCTGCCCATACTACCATGTGGGAACAAAGTGCCTATAGGTAACTGAGATGTGTATACAGAACAGTTGTAATTTCAAAACTTTTGGTTTGGGGAGGGCGGGGAGTTGGGGTTTTTTGATTTTGTTTTTTTTTAAGTTCAGATTACCTGGAAAGTTGGTCTGTGTTAGGAAGTTGGCTGACTATTTTGAATCATCTTTGTTATCTTTTGAATTATCCTGAAAGAAAAAAACAGCAAAAAAATGTATCCAGCCTCTCAGGGAACTACAGATGATAAATGGAGTATTATGACCTTTTCTTTGAGTTGACTGTACCAAGACAGTTTCATATCCACATCAATCTGGATGATCTGCTGTGATCAGTGAAAACAAATGTAATATCATGCAAGCATCTCAGGTTAGTCTAGCAAAGTATCTGTAACTACTCATTAATTCAGAAATTGAGTTCTAGCTTTCAAATAACACTTTACACATCTTAACTATTAAGATAATGACAAGTATTCCTCAGTGGTGATCACATTGGGTATTTAGTTTAGTTGTCATACCATTTTTAAATTTGCCTTCTTTGATGCTCTGTCTCAGTGTCTCAAGACCAGAATACTCTGTTAGGTAGCAACACACTGAGGAGTAATAGTTATTGAGGAAAGGTTGAGAAGTTTAGATTATTGAGTTCATCTGTGAGACTTAAAGCCATACAACCCCGGGGCTCATTACTTCCTCTGTTCACTGAATTATATGGCACACTCACATTTAAAGACTGATACACCTCAACGGTTTAAAATTCTATATAGAAATATTTGGGTTCTTCTTTACATTATAGCTTTTCTTACAGTGTTTTTCTTTGCTTTGTATCATTGTGTGGGGTTTTTGGCATAGTATACTAAAACATCTAATTTTTACTAGATATCTCACGCAGACCAGCAAAATGCAGACCTTGGAAGTATAACTTTATATTAAATGTAATCCAAAATAAATTTGAAATATCTTGGACAATGTTTTTAAGCAATCCACCATAGAAATTACTTTGACCAATTGCATAAGGATAGACAGGAAATAAAGAAATACAGTTCAGTAAAAATTTCTCTACTACAGAATCATATGCACCTAATTTTTGCTATAAGACATTCTAGCAACATTATGACAAGCACCTTTACTGATAAAACTTTTCTCATAAGAGTTAATGGGTAGTAAATTCCAAATAAATGTTTCTGTTTACCCTGTTTCTTCTTTCATCCACAACAGTGTCTTTACTGTTATTAAATGAAAATTATCATCTTCTACTGTAAAAAGAAAAGAGGCTTATTTAAAGTTTACCAATAATTTCTGGTTAAAATTACTTTTTTACATTTTTTTTTTTTAAATGGATGTCCATATAGGCATCAAGTTTTTAACATTCTACCAATATCCTTACGTACTTCTTCATCCTCAGCAAGTCAATATGGTCATATTAATATTGTTTTAGTTATATTAATATTGTTTTAGTTAAATGTACCACTAATTCTACAGCTCTTTTGTAAATATTAGCTCTTATCCCCACATAATTTTTATTATCAAAAATATTTTGTGTGCAGGGTTTTGTCAGTGACACAATGAACAAAGAAAGTAAAGACTAAAGAAAGAGAGAAAAACTTCACAACTGTATAAACACTACTTGTGAGAAGCAAAGGTTCTTTTTCTTGGCATATGCTTTTTACTTCTAAGAAGTAGGTACCTACTTAAATTGGAATGACTCTCTCTAGATTGCTCATAGGTCAAGGATCCAAAACACAGATGACAAAGACATAGAAAATGAATATCTTCTGTTCCCTTGTTGACCTCCCTGTCACAATCCCACATCAGCAAAAAAATCAAAGTGAAACATTTCTTTGCGCTGAAATATTGTTGATATTTTCAAGGGTCTCATAAACCAAAATCGAAACTTGTTTCAGCACAGAGACATTTTTTTTATTGGAGTATAAAAAATTAGAAGAAAGTTTGGCTTTGGAATGACAGCTGTTTTGAGAATAAATTAAAAGATATCTTTGAAAATTGTCATTTCCAAATAATGATCCTGTGAAAAAATTAACAGAAAGTCAAACATTTTTGAGCAAGACCTTTTACATGAATAAAGGAAGAGCTGTTACTTTCATAATTCAGTAAATTACTTTTTTAATCTCCAACAGGTTTTCTTCAAATGGTGTCCACCAGAAAGACAAAACTGGTGGGGAAAAGTCTCATCATCACTGGATCTTTTTGTGTAAGACGCTGGTGTAATGAATATCAGGTGCATGGCTGATTCAGGAAATCACAAAGTCAGATAATTTTCTTGTGTAAGAGCCAGTTTGTGCCTTGGTATACAAGCACAAGTATTGTTCCTCTATGGTTAGCATGTACACATTTTGAAACTTTCATTTTCATACTGTTTCCTGAATTAAAATTAGACCTTCCATAACATAATTAACAAATTCTCAGTTTCATAATTGATCAGAAATATAGCATAAATTTCCATTCACTCGACAAACTTGTAGCATCATATATTTTTAGTATCATGGTGTGACATTAAAATGTATTGTAAGAAAATATATACTCTAAAAAATCAGTATGGTATATAATACAAAATTTATTTCAGACTGGCTTATCTTTTACCATATTTTATTCCTCTAAGTTTAGGAGTTACAATACTAATGCTGTGAATGTATGTAGTGTATCTCTGGAGGCTAATGTTAATGTGTGTCAAATAAACTGGATTTGCAAAGAGGAAAATATGAATGAAAGTCTTGCAAAACACTGTAAATACACAGTTCCTTACTANGACTGCAGGGGAAAGCCTGCCTCACCATGGTCTTCACCATGGGTTGCAGGGGAATCTCTGCTCTGGTGCCTGGAGCACCTCCTCCCCCTCCTTCTTCAGTGACCTTGGTGTCTATGTAGTTCTTTCTCTCACATATTCTCACTCCTCTCTCTGTCTGCACTGGTGCAGGTTTTTTTTTTCTCCTTCTTAAACATGTTATCCCAGAGGTGCTGCCATGGTTGCTGATGGGCTTGGCCTTGGCCAGCAGTGGGTCTGTCTTGAAGCCGGCTGGCATTGCCTCTATCGGATATAGGAGAAGCTTCCAGCAGCTTCTCAGAGGAGCCACTACTTTAGCCACCGGACTACCAAAACCTTGCCATGAAAATCCAATGCATAAATTCATTGCATGTTCCTGTAAGCATGTTTATCAGAAATAAAAATTATATATCATAACAGAAGCAGAAACTTGTTTCTTATCTTAACCACTACAGATTCATTTTCTGAGCTTTCAGTCTTGCCAGTACACTTTGTTTAGCCAATGCAGAAACTCAAATAGTATTTCAGACAATATTGTACTTTCAAACAATAGCTAAATACAAGACTTGCTGATTTTATCTTCAATGTTACATAGCCATATAAACCTCGGTGAAATTAATAAAACGGTCTAGCAAATGAAAGTAGTAGTAGCATTTTCCACCTACTTTGCACTCACTGCGTACACATTTAAACAATTATAGAGATACTGGGCCGTGAAGAATCTGGTTTTTAGTCTTTAAAATCAATATTTTCATCAATATGAATTAATCTGTAATAATCACTTCTGAGGATATGGAGGTCACCTCATCTACCAAAGATGTGTAAATACTCAATGTGTAATGGGAAGTAGTGAAGCATCTATAATTAAGGAAAAGGTCAACGCTGTATGAAATCGAAATTCTCTTCAGTCTCTGGAATGAGAGTTAAAGCACAGAAAACATAGTGAAAGTTTGAAGTCCAAAACATCATAACTGATTAATTTATGACAGGTATTGAAGCAATTATCAGTGAGTTCCGAATAAGTAATTTCAGTCGTATATGAAGAGCACTGTTTGCATAGGCCTTAATGTGGGTAGAGCCTCGATGCACGTGTGTTCACTCATTTCAACATTATGACTCTTCACTGACGTCTGGGGAAAGTTTATGAAAGGAGATTTTCAGTCAGTCAATAATGAGGTTTCATGTCTTTGTATTACAGTGTTTTTTTAACACATAGACATCTGTGCCTGCAATAAGTGCATGTAGCCTGTGCTGATTAATATGTGATTCTCTACATTTAAACTGCCAACCTCAGAGTTGCCTTTTTACCCTGAAATCAACCTAAAAAAATAAAAAGGGTATTTTCCTTAAAATTTAAAAAAATGCACTGTATTTCATACTGCTGCACCCACAAAGTGGACTCACCAAGAAAAATTCCTTCTTCAGTTCCATTGAATCCTAATCTCTGTTGAAATTTACCCTGAAAAATATACTCTTTCAAACAGAGACTGAATTACTGCGACCTTCGTGTAACATATACATATACTATGTACAATATACATAGTACAAACTATTTTATCTCTGACTTTTAGCCTTGTGGCTTTAAAAAGGGACTGATTTTGTTGTTTAGGTTTAATCCATCTTTGGTGCATATAAAGTCCTCTCTGTCTACAAGTACCTGACAGTCTCAATTAAAGGATTCACAGACTCTTCCAATGAAATAGGCAAGCAGTGGAAATGGATGTATAAATCTCTAAGGACTGGCTTTGCATTTTATCTGATGACTGCTTAACTTCAAATTAATAACCTGTCCCTGAAGCAACTCTCTGAAACCCCTAAAGTATCTTGATCACTTCAGTGCAGGCATCTTTCCTCTGACTTGATGATCTTTCTTTTCCACAATAACACAGCTGCAACAAGAGGAAACAGACATCTGGCAAGCCTGACTAAGACAATATCGTGTGCAGTTAGACATGCAGGTTGAAAAACTCCAGTGTAAAGGAAGTATTTAACCCAGATCTTACACTTCCTGGCAAAACCTAACCACTGACCTACCAGATGAAGACGACATCAATATCGCCTTAAATCCTGTTTTTTAAGGGAATAAAATTACACTTTGCCTTCCTTGAAAGGTTACAGGATTCAAATCAATGCAAGTACCCAAACAGTAGAGCTTTCTAACTAGTGAACTTGTGTAGATGTTTCCTGGCAGCCTCAGAGAAAGTATCCTTTTCCAATATACTCCTTTTCAACATTTATAGCAAGGCAGACAACTTCTAGTCTCCATTATGTGCACAGAGACTAGGTACCATACTCAGTACTTCTAATTCTACTTCCAAATTACCAAGTCCTTGACAGTCTACTTGTAAGTAACCTACACACAACTAGGACAGAAGAGTGCACAGTATTCAATCCCAGGCTATGATCTGTTATATTGCTTTTTCTCTTATTGTGGGGTTTGTGTTGGATAAACCTCATTCTGCAAAGACTAGAAAGTCAAGTTCTAGGTGCAATATTCCTTTAATATATACTGTCAGCATAAATCTACAAAAGCAGGTATAATTACCATTTAGTAAAGAATCTTCCTAAATATAAAGGCCTTTTCCACAAAGTTTCCACAGAATCAAAGAACAGTGTTTAAACTGAATTTATTACATTTAGGTTTGTATGCCGATGGATATGCAGCTAGATACGTACACTCCTGAACTTCCTAAATACCTCACTATGCCTTCTGTTCATATGTAAAATCTGTAACTTGCATCAATTTTGAATCCAGAAGATTGAGCTCTGAGAATATTTCACTATTACAAAGGCAACCTCTGCTGTAGCCTATATGCCACTATCCAAACCTGAAAACCTTTATGGCTCAATTTCTATGCAGAAATATCCTCTAGTTGTCTGATTCATGGAAAAGTCAATCCAGAGGCTAAATATATGTAAACAAACTAGTCTATCAATGCTACCAAACTATTAGTGCAACCTTATCAGTAACCTACCTGCCAACACCGCTTCCAGAAATTTCTTTTACAGCATGCCAATAGATGTAAAACAAGACAGGCAAGAATTTTTTCTCCTTACTTAGGAGGAAAACTCCATGAAGTGAAAAATGAAAAGGTTACCCACTTCCAAAGCCTTCATTATATGAACAGGCCCAAAGGTCTCTGATGATGAATAGCTCATTATTTGATCTCATTACCCTGGCATGTACTTCCACACAGTGACTGGAAACTGAGAAGTTGATGCTCACAAGCTTTACAGAGTGTCTGCTGGAGATTAGCATATTCTCAATACAACTACACAGTTGAGGACCTATGGCAATGTAGTATGAAAAATAATTGAGTACAAAACTCATGGAACCAATTCCTTGAAATGACAGCAAAGAACCTTTGGTGTCAAAGGAAATCCCCCTTTCCTTACTTAGCCAAAATCACACTTAGTGGCTGGGCTCTGTATGATGTACGTATGTATAAAACTGTGCATGTTCACTAGCTGAGAAGTTGTTAGTGCTATAAAAATGACCTGTCATGTGAACAGACTCAGGACATAAACAACATGATGGAAATGCAAATTTAACATGTGTGAAGGTGTAAAGCAAGCTCAAGGCTGTATAGCATGTCCCAGAACACAGCCCAACTGTAAACTTCCACATTTTTATTTCATAAGGTCAGTATATATTTAGGAATATATTTTAGCACTCCAACTGCTAAAAGCAAATACATTCATCCTTCAGTTCTGTTCTGAGATATTATAGGAGGGCAATTCCTCTGTCTTTTTTATTATTTTCTTTTTTCTTCTTTTTTTTTTTTTTAATGTCAAGGGACTCTTTCTCATTTCTGTTCTGAACACAAAATTTACTTTTAAGCTTCTCCTGTAACCAGTTAACTCCTGTGATGTTTGTCAAACCAAATACACTGTGCTACAAGACCCTTGTTCTTGTACACTGTTACTCCAGAACCTGCACCGAGAATCAATCCCTCCTAAACTTACTCTTACGTGTGTCAAAGGGATCCTTATACTTAGCTAAGCCTTATGGAAAAAATTTTTTAAAAGTATATCTATTCGTCCTCATGAACAGCAACACTCAGACTCATTGTCATTAAGCAAATTATCAATGACATCAACATTATCAGGAAATAGTTTAAATATCTGAAATAAACAGTTCATTAAATGCTCATGTTATTAGACTAAGAAAAATAGAAAAAGGATGTAGTTATTTCAAGATTGCAGATGTGTACATACATATTGTGTAACTAGTACACAAAGTAGCAATTATATGCAGGATTCAGCGAAAAGATAGTTGTGGCCACTGAATTTTCATATGGCAGCAAACAGCAAACATTTCCTGTTTAGCCCCGCTTGAATTGTTCTAAAAGGCCCTAATGATAATTAACAATTTTTTTCTATTTCTAACAAAATGGCACTGATTTTCTGTGTGCATAGAAAATTGGTATGTCACAAATGTTGAATTATACTTTCAGTTACTTAATGGTCTATTTTCTAACGTTGTAAAAATTTGGTAATTATCGCTAAAACTCTATTCATTAAATGAAAAATGCTTTTTCATTATAGGTTAAAAATGAAAAAAAATATACATATTAGCTTCACTTTAGAGTTACCAAGCTCTTTATTAACAAATGGCCTTACAACAGCAAAACAAAGTAATCCCTGAGACAGTTTCATTGCATCCCACTTTCAAGTCACTATCTGAGTCAGAACCACAGAACGAGCCACCCTTGCTGTACTGAAACAAAGCAATTTCTACTCCTCTCTGTCGCCACAGCTCATTCAGAGCACTGCCTTGTCTTTTCTTATCCCAGTCACTCTGCCTATGCTTTGGAGAGTGGAACACTATCAAATTTGACATTGCTGCAGGTGCCTTAACAGAGCAGAACGTCAGCAAGAAAATGATTGTATACGGTCTGTGAATTGAATATATTCCTACAGGCTCAGTTCTGAAGTGAAATTATCATGTTTAACTCACTTTTTCCACCAACTAAAATGTAAGAGCCATTTTGAATAGTTGGAATGCTAGCTGAGAGCTCCACTTGGAAAGCACCAGAGTTCGCACACATACTCAAAAATGTGTCAGGATTACTAACAATATAAACATAAGTTTTAATATGGAAATACAGTGTGCAGGAAAGAGGCCAGTGCTTGCTTTTGTGGGAGAAAAGTCACAAATATTATCAACTTGTATAGCAATTCACTTGAACCTATGAAGAAAAAGATATTTTTTTCCTTCTTTCAACAGAGAAAGTAGTCCAGAGTACATACATCAAAAAGATCAGCTGTCATTGGACCTCTTTTACCAGCTTGTCTATCTCTTTCTTATCACAAAAAGAACAACTTTATCTGCCCCAGCTTTGTTCAGTACCCCTTCTCTCCCCCTTTTTGCTTTAAGCAGCACAACAGAATTACTAATTTCTTCGGCAAGTTTTTTTGGCAGTGCTTAACCCACAATGTATGTGTCTTCCAAAACATTTGTGAATTTACTTTGAGGTCATCTGAAGGTAAGGGTGGTGATATTCCTCCCATTTTACTGAACAGCATCTGAGAGCGGACATACTAAAACCCAGATATATGTGATGCACAGAGTGTCGCAGGCAAAAGAGTCTTGAGGAATTTTGCTTTGTTTAATTACTGCCAATTAACACAAAACATTTGTTTATCTGTTCAGATATTAGGAAAAAGAAATCAAGCAGTCAAATTAACAGTTAAGGAAACACTTTTTCTACCCCTTCCCAGGTTCCACTCCAGACAAGCACCTCTCCTCCCCACTTCTGAGTCTCAGTATCACTTCACTTTTGCCGTGCATTGTGCTCAGTCGCTCCCCGCTCCTTCAGCGAGATGATGAGCAGTGCAAGGTCCTGGGTGAAATGGCTTCTGTGTGCCACTCCTTGCCTCTCACTCCTTTTCCTATGTTGCAGCATGGGTAGCCCATGGCCGTGCTCCCTCCAGAGTGCCCCTGCCCCAGGGTGTGCTGCCCACGGGCCCCAGTCCCTCACAGCAGCACCTCCTCTGCTATGGAGCACCTCCTCCTAGAGCGTGCCACCAGCCACATCCCCAGCAATGCCCTCTTCTGCCTTTTTTCCATCTCCTCCCACCCTCACAGATGCTGCTCTCTCTCAAACAGGCCCACGCAGAGGTGCCACAGGCCCCAGCTGTGGCTTTGGCAGGCAGCGGGTGGTTCACAGCAGTGCCCCAGCCGGCCAGAACCCACTGTGACACTCTGGTCACAGGTGGGATGGAGGAGGTCCTCTGTGACCACAGGTGGGATGCTGCCAGCCATGTTCAGCACACACAGGCACCTGGAGACCCATTTTTCCAAGCACTTCACGCAGTGCAGGACTCTGCACTAGAAGACCGACGACATCATTACTAAAATGGGGACTAAGACAACATGCAACTTTTAACTCTAAGTATTAGAGCTCGACGTTTATAGGCAGGAAAACCTGAGTCACAGAGCCCAGCTCCCAAGGTCACAGATAATCATATAAACTTTTTATTCACATCAGAGTCTCAGAAAACTTTCTGAAAAATACATTTCCTCAAAATAAAATGCCCATTGCAGAAAACATCTGTCATCTGAGCTGAAGCACTATAGTATTGTAAGGAGTCATAAAACCCATAAAAATGAATTGCAACAAAATAACTGCTTTAAAATAATCTAACGTGTATGATTTAATTTAGGAGAAATTCCCTCACCATTGATTGTTAGGTGTTTGTATGCTACAGTGGTGTAAGGATAGTATGAAACCAGACAAAAAATTACAGCAGGCAACTCAAAAACCTTATAAAATACCATATTTTTCCCTTTTTCACCCCAGCAATAATCTTACTCTATTAAATACCGAATTTAGGGAACTTCCAGAGTCCAGCAAAAAATTAAGCATTTGTTCTTCATCTAGAATAAGAAGTTAAAATTGGTCTTTCCTTACTAACATTCACTCTTGCTGGCAGTCCTGATCCTTTTGCTTTACTGTTTTTTACCCATTTATTTGTGTAATAGGGGAATTGGGGACAGCTGAGCACAAAAAGAGAACCACACCCTTTAGTGATATCTGATCTCTTTTTTTTTTTTTTTTTCCTTTTCTTTAATTACTAGCCAAGGTGGCTGGAGCAGTGAAGAGCCATGTTTTATCTGCAACACCTGCACACCTCCCAGTCCCACTGGCATAAGACACTGATGGCCTCCGTAATCACAAAGCCCCGGCCTAGCCTCCTTGATTCCCTCCATACCTATAGAAAATCAGGGGTTTTCACATAGGGTTTCTATCTCCCTCTTGTTTCCCACCCCAAGGTTTTATGAGGGTGTGAGGTTACCAGCAGTTATGTGGCAAGATTCATCTATTGCTTCTTTGCCCTTCCAGCCCAGAATAGGTTAAACTAGTCTGTTACAGCTGGGCAGATGCCGTCAAGAGCTGAGTGCTCTCACATCAACTTTTCCCTATGACAGCTTGTGTACCAATTTCTTTCCATATTATAAAATTGAATAGGACAACTACTGGTGATGTTTCATCACCTTTTGTGATAATAATCGTATTACATGAGACTTCTAATAAATTCCACACCTGAATTTAGTATCCAGATGAAAGATTAAGCTGCAGGTAAACTAAGTTTTCTTGATAAACAGTTGGAAATATTGACTAATATCAACTATGGAAGTGTATGCACAATTAAGCAGGAAGAAGAAAATGTTAAAAATAATAAGGTTGAGTGTGACTTTATAAACCCAGGGAACAGGAACTAATAAACTGAACATATGCTGCTCTGCAAATAACAATGTATAATAAAAATATCTTGCAGCTATAATATGTTTACTAAAACAGCAAATATACAATACCAAAAATATGTCAAAGATAAGAAAATGATCAGAGATTTATGTTCCAAAATAAGTCCTTTCCTGTAGCTATACAATTTAACTCTGAAGTGCTCAATTGTAATAAAAAACTACTGTGAAGTACCATGCTGTATTATGTCAGCTGATCCACAGCTGATCCACAAAAAAAGCCTCTTCTGCAAGGGCAGATGTGTCTCCTATATCCTGTCACTTCACAGTTGTCATGGGAAAAAGGAGGCACACAAAATTACTGTGGATCAGTTGATTCATGGTAATCAGTTACTTTCTGGTTACATGGTCCTCTGTTGCAGTCCTTAGTTGTCTGGGAAATTAAAGCTGAATCTGCCATTTTTCTCTGTCCAGTTAAGTAAGATTACAATATAAGGTTTAATTAGAATAACATTTTTTGTTTTTCAGTGAAGAGAATAGCAAAGTAATACAAATATCAATCATATGACCCTTTGCTCATTTTTTGGAATTTACTGTACAGGATATTTAGAAGAGATTTATTCAAAATACTGTATGTATGCCATACTCACATAACATTCTACTCTTATAATAGCAAAAGAGTAAAAATAAAGAACTTTGCATTAATGCAAATTTTCAGCTGCCACAATCATCTCTGTCACAGTTCTTTATTCCATTCTTTTTCCTCTGAAATTTCTCCCCAAAACAATATCTTCCTCAAACATAAAATCTGAAATTATATTACAGCAAATTTCAACTCTTAATAGATATAATAAAAAGGCAGCAATTTCCATAGCATTTAGCTGAAGTTAAAATACGAAATCTCATTCAGAGTTTACAAAAGGCCATGAAAAATATGTCTGAGACTTGATCAGAGGGTGTACCTTGGATCCGGACTATGGATGCTGGAACAATGTCAAGTAAGAGGCAGAAGCTAACAGTAAATCTTGTAACAATAAATCAGTATTGCTCAGCAGAGGAGTAACTCTGTGAAAGAACTTCAGTTATCACTTAGAACCAGGAACTAATTGTCTGCAGACTGCTCATTTACTGCTAGTACCAAAGAGGCTGATGTACTGCATTTAGAATTTATTGACTGCTAAGAGGAGGATTCAGTTCCTTACTTCTTTGCTTAATGCACTGAAGATCCATACATCACAATTTGTATTGCATTCTTTCAAAGTACAAGTAAGTATTTCCAATATACCAGAGTTCCAGCATGGTGATTTGAGGCGCTCTCATGTCTTCTTGGGATGAAATCTTCTTTGTTTGTGAGCTCCCAAATTTGACACAGGGACTGAATGAAATGGATAGTCACTCATTTCCACGCCCTCTCTGCTAAGCCAACTATGCCATAGTGTTCACAACATAATAGGCAATTCTAGGTCAATGCATGTTAATAAGAACTGCATTCTTCTTGCAAGGGTTAGCTTTTCTGTCTCCAACACTGATTCTAGTATTGTTTTCTCCACTTTTTGAATGAATAATTCATCAGAGAGAAAAGCATATGAAAGAGCAAGCACAGATGCAGATTTATGCATTCTCTCTCTAACCATAGTACTTTTTAAGTATATATGCCAACTATCTTTATTTTTGTGGTTTCCGGCAGATAAGAAATTGCATGCACAGCATTGACCGAGCAAACAAAAGCACCATACAGTCCTCATTAAAAGGAATCAACCCATTTCAGAAAAGGAGGGTCGAAACACAAAGTTTTAGACTTCCTTATGAAGTGTTTGGTGTGCTGGAAGTGTTTCCACTATGTAGCTAGGAGAGTAGTCAATGATTTCTTAAAACATATTTTTCCTGAAACTATTTGACTCCATCATATGTGGGTTAAAAATGAATACATTTATCCTATGCAGGGAGACATTTATGTTTGTCATTTGTTGGAAGCATTCTGCCAAGCCGGTTGCAATGAGACAAAGGAAAAACACTTTTGATTTTATGCCTTCTAAATGTAGTACAAGGAATGACATGGCACATGCAGTGTCCAAAAAGCATGTACAGAAAGGGTAAAATTCAGATGGATGCATATTTGGGGAAAAAAAAAAAAAAAAAAAGCTTTGAATTTCATATACTTTGCTTTCTATTTTTTATGTACAGTATGTCTCACCTAACAGACATGTGTTTAGAAAATCCACTTAATTGGGATGCCTCCAAGAGAATTAATTGAACCTCATGACAGTGAATGGCAGCAAATTTTTATCTGGGACAAAAATTACGTAAACGTTGCTTAAGAGTTAGTAAATATTTAACTCTTCTGAAAAGAAAGAAAGAAAGAAAGAAACAAACAAATGAAAACCAGCCAACCCTCCCCGTTTCCCCTAAAAAAGCGAGATTATATATGTGCAGTAGCAAACATATGTATTGTAGGTATAAAGAGGAAGGAACAACTGATCCTAGCTGGAACAAATTACAGTGACACAAACACTGATGAAGGCAAATTTCCTTGCAACTACTACTCATGTATTTCCTCAGATATGCTGATGAGATAACCACTTTTTATACCTCTTAGTTATCTGGACAATTACCTTCTGCCTGTCAACTATCTGTGGCTTAGAAATATTATTTTACTAAGTCATATTTGTTAAGAAGTCATATTTGTTATCTGCTTTAAATGTGCCTTCAGCTGAAAGAGTACTGCCTCTGTGTGTACAATGTGTGTATGCGTGTGTACACAGACCCTCACCCACTCAAAAAGTTCCTTGTTGAACATTATCACAGTATTTTTCAAAGTTAAAGAATTACTTAAAAACACAATTTTTATTGAAACATTTGAGATTTGTGAACCTACAAAAAGCTTAAAAACTGATTTAATAAGAGGTATATGAGAAAAAATAAAGTAATTAGCAATAGGCCCCAGTGCTCAGTAGTATTTCAGCTGATATTTTGAGGGTTTTGTTTATTTCTTCTTTAGGATTTAGGGAATACAAACATAATAACATGATAACCACTGAGAATTTATTTTATTTTTTCCCTAGTGCTTTGCATTATAATAAAATAATTGAGTATTTTGCTCTTTCTTTGAACTGGCAGTCTCCACTGTAAATCATAGAGTTGAAGTTAGTTTAGTCTTTCATTTCTAGCTAGCAACAAACACTTTCTAGAACAGATAAACATTTAGAAACAGCAAGAATAATGACATTTTCTCCTTGTTTCCTTAAGACAGTCCATCCTATTCCATTAGGTAATGTCTGCAAAACTGAACTAGTTAACATTATGCAATTAAATTATATTGTACACAGAACTACTTCAATTACATTGTATTTGAAAACTCAATAACCTTGAATATAACCAGCATCTTATTTCAAATTATAGTAAGCTTTTTTCAAATGAAAAAGCTATAGTTTGGCCATTTTTTCAGAAATTTCAGAAGGTTCTTTAAGTACATAGATCTAATGAAGATTTTTTTAATCCCTTTTTAAGCAATCTTTTTAATGGAAACATAATATTTTTTTTTCCACACTGAAAAAGTTGCTGCAAACTTTATCATTTGTCTCTTTTTTCTTATTTATATTTCAAATGTGGAAATGTGTAGCTCATTATCTTAGTGACATTGATGGATTAATTCCTAATAAATTGCTAAGTAATGGAATGCTCCATTGAAAAAATCATGAAGGTACACTAGATCCCTTACTATACTCATTACACCAAGACTAATGAAGCACCAAATCAGATGTTAAGGCTATTGTCTTTAAAGCATTTAGAGGACTAAGTTCTTTAAGATGTGACCTAAACCTTAGGGGGTTAAAACCACTGGTAGATCTGTAGTTTCTCATCTCTGCTAAAGTAGAAGATTTGTAGTTGTAGCAAAACCACCACAAAAATCTAATGTTCACCCTCCACTGTTCACTTCTTTGGTCTGTACAGGTAAAATATATGATAAGGCACAAAAGATTTTAAATCTCACCTAGTTTGTCTCCATCATGCGGGAAGAAACAAAGAATGGCACAACTGATAGTAAATGCTGCCTATGTTTCTCAGTACATCAGATAGTTTTTCAGGGACGAGCAGATAAGATGGCTGTCTGAAAAGCTAAAAACACAGAAAATGGGAGGAATGAAGTCAGAGTGACACTTATTCATAGTTTATGAAGCTGATGAAAGTCTGGAGAGTGTACAGAAAAAAGGATTTAAAAATTACTTCAAAAATTATGCAAATGTCAGTGAGATAAGATGAACAGTATCTGTGAGAAAATTAGACCAATATCTAACTAGACTATACTAGCATGATCACAGAAGAAAATACTGACTGAAAAGTTAATAGACTTAGGTAATGGCTGAGAAAATGTAAACAAGTGCACAAATTTGATAAAAGACAAATTTTTCATTTATGTGGCCAAACAACCAAAGTATCAAGGGAAATGAAGACTAGCACATTTCTCAAAGTTTTGAAATAAAGAATGGATACTTTTTAAAAAGGAATAATTACATTCACTGCAAGCCATTTACCTTAATATTACAGGAAGTGTTAAATACGTAGGCAGACAAATTATTTAACTGATGCCTCTGATCTTAACATAGGTGAGTCTATAAGTCTTAACTCTCATCCTTTTGGTGTCCTTTGTATCACCTGACTGCCCCTAAGGTGTATGACAAAAAATCATACAGGGAAACAAATTATTTTTGGTTCTTAAGCAAGCGGTGTAGGGCTGCAGATAAAGAGGAAAATACCCATGTGCACTCCCAACCTATTTTATTAAAAATACTAAGCACCCATTTTTGAAAAAATAATTTTTTCCATAGAGCACATGCCATGCTGAAATTTTAATAACAGATGTCCATGAATATGGACTGTTAATTTATTTAATGGATTATTACCATATTAAATTCAGCAACTGTAATTTACAATAGATTCAACCCTATAGTACAGAATATTTACTTTATTTGCAAAAATATAGGCTAGTAATATGAACTTAAAACTTTCAAGCACCATCCGTTGTACATTTACGTTATACAAGGGTATATTTTGTGTTGGTTAAATGTCCTTGACTTTCTCTGTTTATTTTTTACCCTGTGATTTATGTAGCATCTTTGCCAGAAGAGGTGGTGTATAATTCTATTGCATTCTCAGCCTCATTATTAGTAATGGATTCATTTTCAGTTTCATCACTAAAACCAGTTCATTATCTGCAAAGACAAAATTATCTTCATATAGATTCTGAGGTAATTGATTCCTCTATTTATATGCTGAAGAGAACCTCGCTCACTCAAATCGGGAATGAAAACTCTTTTCGTTCCCCTCCCCCTTCCATACAACAGTGACATGAAACAACTGCCTTTTCACAGATAATACAAAAATAATCAGTGATAAAACAAGTTTGGTTACTCCCAATGATGTCGTTATTTGCAGAAAAAGAGTTTCTTAGTGATATAGCTTGGCTAAATGGACACTGTCTTACATCATAAAAGAAAGTCTCTTAAACATCACTGGAAAGAAATATTCACTTTACTGATACTTGCAAGTGTTAATACTTACCATTTTCATTCTTTCTTTTTCATTATTCTCCTCTAAGAATACTTGATCCTTTTGCAGCACAGAGCACAATTAAAGATTTACAATAGTATTACTATATACAAAGTACAACTGAAACCTACTCACTCAAAGAGGGTGGAAAGGGGAAGGCTGAAGAAAAGTGTTCTGAGCACTTTTGATAAAGAAGAAGGGATTTTTTTTTCTCTCTGATATTAATTTTGATTCATTTATTTATTATCTGGAGTGGAGAAAGTGGCATGCAACTTGATTTTATGTTTCGTTTTAGGCTCACTGATAATACAGTTTTGTTCTAGATCAATTGGCCTTTCTAAGTGATTTACATCTAAGTACTTCTGAACGTGTATCAATCTGCATGTATATTTCTTCGCTGAATTTATAAGCATAATAAAATACCTATATCACTCCACAGACAGCATGGTTAGAGGTCAGATAAACAAGAAAATTTTATTCTTAACTTGCCTGAACAAGAGTATAAACCACTGGAAAGTTTCACTTAATTATATATGATTTAAAAAATCTTAGAAATAGTCCTACTTTTAGTACTAAATCTGCTAAGTAAAATTCATCTGTAATTTTCAATTTCTCAAATGAGTGGTCTTGATGGTCTTTTAATGTATATTTTCATTTGGTCATCCAAAATGAAACAAAACAATAATTTTTTTAAAATTTTGCCCTCAAACTTGTATGAACCTACTTATAACATGAAACCACCACATTCTTCTATTGTTTCCTCAGAAAGTACAAAGAAAGTTAAAAACTAGAGCAGTTAGTCTCTATCGTGGCAACAGAACACTTTGTTAATATACTTTAACTTGTTTCTCAGTATTATGGTGTTCAATTGATTTTCATGACTGAAATTACAGAATAGATGAAGTCAGAAAAATCCCCAAAGCCTTTGCTTTAGATTGCTCACAACAGAGGGGCTTTTGGAACACACCAGTTTCCTTCCCCACTAGGATGGTTTGCTTTAAAGAAAGGAAACCTAGGAAGGCCTCCTTTTGAAAGCTGTTTACCACAAGTCAGGACTTGGTTGAGTAAGACACCGAGTTCTCAAACTCCAATTCAATTAAAACTTCAGTGACTCATGAGCCCAGTTGCTCAACTATTCTACAGGCAGTGACTTCAAAAATAGATAATAGCATGTATTCTCAATATGCATTGGGTTTACGAAGCAAGGTTTTGGTAACAGGAGTGGCTGTAGCTGTGGTTTCTGTGAGAAGATACCAGGTGCTATGCCCATGTCAGATACAACCAGTTCCAGCTGGCTCCAAAATGGGCCCACTGCAGGACACATCTGAGCCCCCCAGCCATGGGTAGGCTGCCTCTGGGAAAGTGTATTTAATAAAAGGTAAAAACTGCTGTGCAGCAGTTGAGAGAGAGGAATGAAGAAAAAAAAAATTGTGACAAACAAGTCTGCAAAGGCTGTGAAGAAAGAGGGGGAGGAGGTGCTCCAGGCACAGAGCTCTCCCTGCAGCTTGTGGAGAAGACCACAGTGAAGCAGGTTGTCCCCCTGCCACCCGTGGAGAGGACCATAGCAGAACACGTAGTCCCTGCAGTCTGTGGAAAGGACCCATGCTGGAGTAGTTCATGAAGGACTGCAATCAGTGAAGGGGACAAGTGTGAGGAGGAAGGAGTGGCAGAGAGGAGCTGTTATGGACTGACCACAGGCCTCTATTTCCCAGCCCCTGTACCACTTCAAGGGAGGAGGTAGAGGATTTGGGAATAAAGGAGTGAAGCTGAGCCTGGGAACAAGGGTCATGCACGTGTGTGTGAAAGTGCTTCAGTTGTTGTCTTTGTTTCTTACCATCCAACTCTATTTTTAATTGGCAATAATCTTCCCCGGGTCAAGTCTGTTTTGTCTGTGATGATAATTGACCCACAAACTTTGCAACCTTATTTTGTCGCCCTGTCCTGTTGCGGGCAGGGGTGTGTGTAAGAGAGCTACTGGGTGGGGGGTCTGGCAGCTGGCCAAGGTCAGCCCACCACACAGTGCTAGAAACAAACTCATTGGTACAAAGCTTATGTTCAGCTTGGAGCCTCAGCAGTGGATCTTGGTGAAGTAGCTATGTATTACGTTGGCTTATCTATGTTCTGTACGTTATTTGGTATTTTAGCAATAATGTGTATAAATTACCGTTCCAGTTCCGTTGCTATTCTACATCCATCTACATTTGGATCCATAACATCTGTCTACTTCTATTAAAAAACCAGAAAAGTAAATTATATCAACAACTTCCCAAAAGAGTAAGATCAGCCTCCACGAATTTTGTTCTGTATGAATGAACATTTTTTAAACGCATTTTCCTGTTTGGTTTTTTTTT
>VZTL01056564.1:0-31033 GCA_013400535.1 Scopus umbretta | reverse complement strand
TTTTTTTTTTTTTTTTGATGCTATAAGCATATTAGGAAAGCTTAAGCACTTAAAATTATGTTGTTCATTATGACACAGAAGAATTGTTTTCTTCTTTGCCCTATTTCCATTTTAACAAGCAGAAAAGAAACAAAAGTTTAAAAGAAAGATTCTGTTAAATAGGCCAAACCTTGATGGTATACAAAGCCAGAAATTTTCCTAAATAGGAAAACTAAGAATTCCTTAGAGGTCACGGAGTACTAGGCTAAAATAAAGGCATTACAGCTAATGTTCTATGTGCTTTGATAGTTGAGGGCAAAGTAAAAGCCCCTGTGAGACAAGTACTAGGCAAAATTATTTGGAGCAGTTTTGTGGTTGCTCTGTCTTACAAAACAAATTAGACTGCAGCTGCCCAAAGGATCTAGACAATAGAAAGGCGGTCACATTTTTACCTATTTTCTCTTTCAGTTCTGACCAAAAAGTCTGCAGATGTACTCAGAGATCTGTCCAGTAGTAATTAGATTAGCATGGGAAGTGGGCTGTAACTCCATTTATTCATGCAAATGAAGACTAACCCATTTTTTCAACCATTTTTTGTTCTTTAGTCAAACAGAACAGCTTATTTGATACTACATTTAGTTGACTCTCTTTTTTCAGAAGCCCGATTTTTCGATGGGTGAGAAAGTTCCTTGAGGCTTAAAGATTATGTCTTTGTATATGAACATGGAATTTTTTTAAAAAAGTTTAATCATGTTATAAATCACTTATTTTCTAATTTGTGCTGAGAGATATACTATGTCTCAATATGAAGATAGCAGTACGTACTTACATGTATAAAAATTGTCACTTTGGGATACTGTATGAGGCAATATAATTTTTCCTTGGAATTTTCTCATTTCAGTTATTACCTGCTCATCCTGCAGATGTATCTCACAGCTGACATCAGCCTAATTCATTGGGTTTTTTTCAATTCTATTTTGGTTGTCTTTTACTTAACCTAAATCAAACATATTGCTTGCCCCATTTCCTTAGTTAATAGAATGTACTCAGTGTGACTTGCAAAGTCCTGTACCTTTTGACTGAAAGGTGATCTGATAAGTTTTAAATTGGAAGAAAATAACTTTCAGAAACCTGATTTGCTGAGCTGAACTGAGAATACTTCAATTCCTTCACAATATGTGTTTGCTAGTATCTTTCTTTTATGTATTTGCTTTTATGTAATTTAAAAATATATGTATATAATATGTTAGAATGGATATTATTTAACATACAAAAAAAGGCTGTTAATGCATGAGCAGACATGTACACATTACTTACTGGATATTTGAAAATTATTCCTTCTTCTGTGAGGTAAGGCTTGCAATAAGAGGCCTGATGCTGTATAAGTGTTCCTTATAGATCGCAGTAAAAAAGATACTGTGTTAAACTACTATTTATTGGAGCTATCATGAGAAAGAGAAAGAGAATAGTAACTTATAGAATCATAGAATCATTAAGGTTGGAAAAGACCTCTGAGATCATCTAGTCCAACCGTACCTTCAGATGCTGGGAACCCTGAGCTGTGCAGCTTTGGGGCGGTACAGTCAGGGCGTAGCATGTTGCACAAATCCTGTCCAGGAGGGGATTCTGAACACTGTGATCTTTGGACTTCTTGTAGTATTTTCTCAGATGTACACAAATCTGAGATAAAGACAAGGAAATGATGTTGGCATCATCGCCAGGTGCCAAGTGGGAGCAAGTACAGTCATGTCCTTTATGATTATTCAAATAAGTTTAACCTGCATCCAATGTCTGGTGGGTCAACTGCTATGCAAATCACTAACTCTGCAATGTACAATGGTCCTCCAGGAAGCATGATTATGTATGCCTGTCTTGTAAGTGTATTTTAGTCTTTTACTATTCCAGAAGAGATTTAACACTAATAGTTCTTGTTAAATTTGTTCAAGTTTTTTTTTCCCCACAGTGTCATAACATATTTAATGCTGGGAACAAGAAATACATAAAGAATTGCATAAGCAAGCCCAAATACAAGGGTTAATTTCCTTGAATATCATGTGGATTGGCTTGGGGGGGACATTTTCCTTTTTCCATTTATGATTATGTACCAAGTGAGAAAAAGTAAAAAAGTAGAGAGGATGATCACCTATTTAATTCTTAATCAGCAACATTAGATGTGCATTTTACTCTATTTTAATGTTATATATTTGGCCTAACCCTGCAGTTCATGGGTTTCTGATCTGACTTCTTCCTCAACATTATTAGTATCTAATTAGCTGCAATCTTCTATGAAGATAAATATTGGGTTTTATTTCTTCAGTTGACACGCATACACACACACACACACATATTTCAACGACAGTTGAATGAAAAAGACTTTCTAATTATTTGTTGCCACCTTCAACATAGGAAGGACAGAAAAGAAAATCCACCTGACAAAAAACTTTTGGATCTGTGAACAATTTAGGGGAAGGAAGACGGAAAGGAAGGTGTCTGTTGTTTTTTTCACTGAAGTTCGTATTTTGATATAAGCATAGGCTGTAAAATTTATATGCCTTCAAACTGCAAATACAGAATTCTTGCAGATGCAATACAAACCACTACATAAAGCAGTAAAAATAGCAGAAATGACAGGAAGAACTGCAAGGTAGACTTTAGTTGACAAAGTTGAAGAGGTTCTTGTGTTGTGGAAGAATGTTATTTCTGCAAAGCATGTTCTGTGTGAAGGGGAAGAAAGTCTGACTTCACTACAGCACTTCAACAGTTTGATTGCTAGCTGGGAGAACAGTGTTGATAAAGTTTGTAAGATATTTATTTCTAGCTCTGTTGAAACAGAGGTGGACATGTTGTCTGAGATCTGTGATATCTGTGGTATAAACAAAACTATAGCCTTGCCATTTTGAAAAGGTCAGGTGCAACATTTCCAAAGATGCTGGGTGAACTAGCAGAGCAAGAAAGGGTGAAGGAAGTATTCAGAGGGAATGTGGGATGCACAACCAGAAACAGTATGTCAGCATGGCTGTGTGACCACGTTAAAATAAGGCAAAGAGGCATAAAAACAATAATCTGATGATAAGCACTTTTGGCACTCCAGATTTTAAGCAGTGAAAGATGGATAACCTCTATTGTCCAAATTAGAAGACAGAATTATTTTCAGAATTAAAACTTGATAATCCCTCTATCTCAGTATTAGAGGTCACCTGGCAAAGCATATGGGGATAAACAGCCCACCCCCACACTTCACACCAAGTTTCCTGCATACAGGAAGTTCTTGACATACAAATTTGTCACTTTGCTATTTGTCAGGGATTTTTGTAATTTTTTAAGTGCAACAATGGCTAGATTCAAACCAGGTTAAGGTTTTCCCAGTGCGAGCACACACTCCCATGTAAATCACTCCTGATGACCCTCATTTCATGCATCTTGGACATACTTTAACTGGTACTAAATGACTAGGAACTGTGAGATTTAGCAGTCATTTAATTGCTATTTCTGTGAGCAGCAAATGAGCCAGCAACAAAGGAAATAGCTGTTCTACATGCCTTAAGAGTTAAACACACTTTTATGCACTTTAGGAAGCAGGGATAACTTTGAGTCCAGACTTGCAGTTTTATTGAACTGAGGTGAATGCATATTGTATATGTACATTTTATCACCAGTGAAACCTTTTCATCTCTCATGAAATCTAATCGTATTCCTTTCAGTTCTAGTAAGAACTACTGAAAACAAAGCAGCTGTGCAATTACAGCATATTTTTTTCCTCAGTGTAAAGAACTGATTATAAATTGTGAATTTCTACTGTGTGTTTTGCTTTTTGCCTAATGTAATTACTGGTGAATCGGTTTTAATTTGATAAAATTCAAGGGAACCAAGTAATGTGTATTAATAATAACATAACTTCCACATTTTAACACTGATCAGTCTTTGCTAATTAGGGTAGGTACTAGGACAATTCAATCAATGATTATAGAAAGGCACTGGGAAAGCTGGCATGCTGAATTACAGAGGAACACTAAAGAAGAGTCAGAAGGTGACCAGGTGACAGATTTGTTTCTCAGATGTTGCGGGTGCTACACCTCTGTGGCTATCTCGTGCTGTATGAGCTGTGCCACCATGTGCACTCTGCTAGCCACAGAGCGGGAATGATCAAGAGCTTATTTGAATCAGAGTCATTGAGAAATAAAAGAAGGGCGAGATCTGAGCTTAGAGAATCTGCTTAATGCCATCTCACTGTCTGCTGAGGACACCGATTGCCCAAAGCCATGCTCTGATAGGTCATCTGGGCCTTTTTGGTGGTACCACACTCTGGAAACAACTGTTAGCAGTGTCTAGCTACAGGATTTCTGTAACCATTATATTAAGCTATACAGTTTTACCTTTTTTTATTCCCCCACTGGGAAGAAAAGAGAACAAGGATGCTGGGACTACTTCAGTCTACCATGACCTCTAGAACCACAAGCCTTTATAATAAAAATGTCTTTATAAAAGCTTGTACCTGTTGCTACAATAGAAAAACCCAATGAAAACACATACAATTCAGGATTTTTTAAAATGTTTTTAAGTGTATCAGAGATATGAAAAATTAACAGGTTTAACCATATGCATTATAAAATGCTAAGTTTAAAATGTGTTGGACAAGTAAAAATGTTTCATTGCATCCTGAGTCAGCATTAAACTGAGCCCTGCATTTTTCTGTTAACAGTGGTTGGTTTTTTTTATTTTTTCCTTTTATTCATTATCTTGCAGTTCAACCTCTTTTTTTTTCTGTTTTGGAAATGTCTTGGTAAGATTTTAAGCAACTTTTTATTTCTCAGTAATTTTTTAAAAGTACAGGGGATAGCAGTAGTCCTTCCCTGTAGAATGTTTTGAAAAATATTCAGAAAGACATTCATTACAAAATGTTAAACTGCTATGTTTCTTCAGCATTAGGTCCAGGTCTACACATAACACTGGGACTTGCTTCGTGACCATCCCACATCTCTTATGACTATAATAATCACAAAGCCAATGACTACTGCCCATCAGAGTTGAAAAAATAATGCATCCAAAGATACATTAGTGCAAAGAAGAAGTTAAAGCACAACAAAGCAAAAACCCTTTTGATAAACTTGACTCATTAGAGTAAGAAGACAAAATGTCAAATAGAAAAGAAATTACAGTGTTAACCTCTCATGCTGAAATTCCCTTCAGCACAAACTGTGTTATTCGCTGCATAAGTTCATCATTATTTCAATACTGCTTTGAAAATTAAATACAAGTAACATGATATTAATTGGCTTTTCAGGATGGCTTGTTTTTTTCTGTTAGGTACTGTAGATTTAGGAATTCACTATTCTGCTGTGACAGATCTGATGACTTCGAGGTAATAATGTAACATTGTTCATTTTTCCCATGGTGGTTTGAAAAATATTAAGGTAAAAGGTATTAAGGAAACTATAAAAGAAAAAATCCAGTTAGTCTCTGTAAGAAATAGCTTTATGTGAAACATAGTTGGGGAACATTCAGTTAAAGATGGTTGGTGAGTTTATATGTTGTGATTTTGTTATTCTGTGTTTTATAAAAGCATCTATGTCTTGGAATGAAGACTTTAAAAGTAAATCCAAGTAAATACAAGTGAGTGCAGGGCTTTTGTGTCTGCTAAATCCCTGTTATTTTTAGTGTACATTATTTTCTCCTGAGCTGTATTTTTTGCCAAAATCTCAAACAGTAGGTTGTCTCAAGGAACAAGCTGAGAGTAAAAATTGGTGCAAACCTGTACCAAGAACTAAAAAGCTGATAAGAAACTAGTTGTTTGGAGTTCAAAAGTGGTCTCTAGGGCTTTGGATGGATTTTGAAAAATAGCTCAGCTGCACAAAGGAGATTTTGGAATACTAACAGTGAAGATATTAGGCTTTCAGTATGAACTCTATGAAAAAATGTATTGCATTAGTGGGAGTTCATGTGCTGAAAATAAGCTAGAGACCTCTGTTTAGAGCAGAATTCTCATGAATAGCGAAACCACTAATTTCTTTTGGTCCTTTTAAGTAAAATCCAATACATTTTCAATGGCAAATACATTCTTTTTTCATAAGACCTATAGTACTGTGGTGGGTTCACCCTGGCTGGATGCCAAGTGACCACCAAAGCCGCTCTATCACTCTCCTCCTCAGATGGACAAGGGAGAGAAAAATATAATGTAAGGCTTGTCGGTCGAGGTAAGGACAGGGAGAGATCACTCAGCAATTACCATCATGGGCAAAACAGTCGACTTGGGGAAAATCAGTTTAATTTATTACCAGTCAAATCAGAGTAAGATAATGAGAAATACAAAACGAAACCTTAAAACACCTTCTCCCCAACCCTTCCCTTCTTCCTGGGCTCAACTTCACTCCCAATTTTCCCTACCTCTCCCCCTGAGCAGCACAGGGGGATGGGGAATGGGGGTTGCAGTCAGTTCATCACACATCTCTGCTGCTCCTTCCTCCTCAAGGGGAGGACTACTCACACTCTTCCCGTGCTCCAGTGTGGGGTCCCTCCCATGGGAGACAGTTCTCCATGAACTTCTCCAATGTGGGTCCTTCCCATGGGCTGCAGTTCTTCACAAACTATGCCAGCATGGATCCTTTCCATGGGGTGCAGTCCTTCAGGAACAGACTGCTCAAGTGTGGGTCCCCAGTGGGGTCACAAGTCCTGCCAGCAAACCTGCACCAGTGTGGGCTCTTCTCTCTCCATGGGTCCACAGGTCCTGCCAGGAGCCTGCTCCAGCATAGGCTTTCCACAGGGTCACAGCCTCCTTTGGGCATCCTTCTGCACCTGTGTGCTGTCGTCCCATGGCTGCAGGTGGATAACTGCTCTGCTGTGGATCTCCAAGGGCTGCAAGGGGACAGCCTGCCTCACCATGGTCTTCACCATGGGCCGCAGGGGAATGTCTACTCCGGTGCTTGGAGCACCTCCTCCCCCTCCTTCTTCACTGCCCTTGGTGTCTGCAGACACCCTTCTCAAACATGTTATCACAGAGATGCTACCAGTGTCACTGATGGGCTCAGTCTTGGCCAGCGGCAGGTCTGTCTTGCAGCTGGCTGGCATTGGCTCTATTGGACATAGGGGAAGCTTCCAGAAGCTTCTTGTAGACACCACCCCTGTAGCACCCCTGCTCCCAAAACCTTACCGCTCAAATTCAATACAAGTACTTTTGAAATACCTCTCAGAAAGTACCTCTTTCTGAGACTGACCTTGTTTAGATCATATGTAAAATGCACCTTCAAGGAAAAAGAAAAAAAGAGAGAAGAGAGAAAAGAAACAAACAAAAAAATCTAGTGGTGTGAACTTTCTCCTAAAGACTTGTTGGTTTTTTTTTTCCTCATAATAGTTTCCAGTGCCAAATAATATAAAGCTACTGGAAATTTCCAAGTAGGTGGCAGTCCAAAAGACTAATATTTCCTCTCTGTTCCCAAAACAGGTTCATCTGTAAGTCAAGGAGAGAAGTTACCCAGCTGATACTCCTCACATGGTCCAAAGGGAGTTGCCCCCTTGGGATAATTAAAAATAATCTCTTTTTCATTCTGTTCTCAACCTTACTGTAAAGCCTACAAACATGGAACTTACCACCTGACCAATCGCCTGTCTAGCCCAGTGTCCTCACCATCCCCTATCAGTCTCATCAGAGTGAAAATCATATCTTCCCAATACAACCTTTTTTGTAGCCAGTCAGGAGACAACTTCTTTTAGGGAAATTCTCCTTCTTGTCAGTTATCAGATTTAAAAAAAAAGATGACTGCTCTTTAACAAAATAAAAATAATAATAAAAAAAAATTCCTCGTTATTACCGTAATTCCAGACATTTCTGTTATTTCTGTGGTATGTGCCAGCACCAGTGTTGCACTATTCCTATGATCCTGCCACTAATCTTGCTATTTCTACTTGTCTGCTAACCTAACATTGCAGAGCAGAAGCTCCTCTTCCTAGAAGCTCTTCCTTGCCCTTGCTACAGTTACGTAAAGGACTGGTGCAAAATATACCATTCATTTGTGCAGTTTTTCTTGCATTCATTCCTTGAGTCTTCTCTTTATTTCTTGTCGAAATTACATTTCGGCTTTACATTTCTTTTATATTGCTTTATATGTCTGTTTTCCATTTATGTAAAAATAAATGTGATATGTAAGTGGAATGTAGATATAAAGCCTGGAAGTAGATGATTTTTTAATGTCAGAGCTGGAGTCAGGTCTAGGAATTCGCTGTGAAAAGTTGCATGTTTCCTCTTTGAATCATAAATTCTTTCAATATTCTGACTATCATCCTGCCATTTGTCTTCCTCGTTAGTTTGGAAACTGTTACCATATCATAGAATTTCAGTCTAGCATGGAAAACATTGTTCCAAATTAACAGGCCAAGGAAAAGAAGAGAACACTGGCTGAGAGGGATGGGTAGGAATTTTTCAAGTATGTTTTTGATTGGAAAAATGATACCGTTCATTCAAAAAGCCATTTTTTTAATTTAACTTGCAACTCAAAACACCACTTTCAAGTCTTAGAGTAATGACACTGAGAACTTTTCTTTTTCAAAATGAAAGGTTAATTTTATTCCAGATCACATTTAACTTGGTAGCGTAGTTACTGCATGCTTAAATAAAGAAGTAAAAGAGATAAATATATCTTGAAAAAATTCTGAAATTTAGTAACAGAAAATTATAAATTATTAAATTAATTTCATTTGTTCATTTTTTTGTTACAGTTTGAGATAGCTGATCTCAAACTCTTTTAGGATAGACAGCTTTCCTAGCCTTTTTGGTTAGGGCATTATGCATGTCTGAGGGACAAAAGAAAAGCTAAGAACATAAAACAATGGGTCAGGTTTTGATGAGCAATCTCTGTGATCAGAACATTATAAAATAAGTAACATCATGAAATATTTGTTCACTGTGTAAAAGGTCTATGAAACTTGCTTAGAATTTGCAAGCAAATGTTTGAAAATTACAGTTGTCAGAAAACTTTGGATTAAACTCTGTATCTTAAGACTTTTTCTGATGTTAGTATAAGAAAAATGTTTATTTAAGCAAGTCTGTCACAACGAATCATGTTAAAATAGGGTTTGTGTGTTCTGAATTCTGAGAATGTTACTCCTGGCATATTGTGCCCTGGTAAGTTAAAAAAATGTAAGGTTTTACCTCATCAAGCAGCCTTTGACCTCTCATTGAATGCTCAATATATTTGTAAGGAAAAAAAATAGTTGCCAGGAAAAAACATAAAGTCAACTCACATTTGAGCAAAATGTGTTCCCTACCCTGCATATTTGCTTCTGGCATGTGCTATTTCTGCTTTGCTTATCGAGTCTGATATAAATACATGTCGACCCCCCTGCTAGACTGCTCTGGTCTCAGAGAGGTGACTCCAATTCAGTGTTTCTTTGACAAGGTCATAAAAGGGTTCAAAAGTGCTTGCAAGTATTTGGAAAAGCTTTTTTTTTTTTTTTTAGAAGAAAAATATAGAACTTTTATCGATATCTATATCTATATCATATATATCTATAAATAAAATATATATGAATCTATAAAGTAAGCCAGTTCAAAACATGTGGGTTTTTTCCTCCGTTAATCATTTGACAGTGACATTCTATAAATCTTAGCCATTAGGAAGTTAAAAAAAAAGACGGCAAATTAAAAAGTGGAATCACACTTGCAGAAAGCTTGAGCCGACCTGTTCAAAATCATGCCAAAAAGGAAAATACTAATGTTCAAGGATATCCTAGAAATAGAAGTGCATAATTATTATACTTGATAAATGAATTCCCTTCTCAGCTCCCTGTTATTTCCCTTCTAGCTGCTATTCTACAGGGTGGCTGGTTCTTCTTCCTCCTCTACAGGTGTTTACCAGTATCTGGAATCATCCTCATCCCCATATATCTGACAAGATCACTTTTAACCTCCAGGACAAAACCAGTGCCTGCTTCCTACCATCATGTTAGCATAGAACTGGGAGCCTTGTTTGTCCATTTCCCGGACGGTGGGTATTTTGAGCTACTGTTATTTTTTTCCCCCACTTATTCTCATTCCATAAACCACAATTACAGATTTGCAGAATTTTTCACGTCCATCTAAGGACTCTGTTTAGTGGTTTACTTGGTTACAAAGGAGGGTATTATAACCCTTTAATGTCAATCATGTAATCAAGTGCTCTGCAGCACCCTTCAAAAATAGATATCTCTTGCCAAGTGAAGAAATTGTTATACTAACTTTGTGATGTTCTTCTTTAATCATTTCTACAGCACATTGTGGATTAAAATCCTAATAAAAGCTTGTCATTTTGATCATTGCTTTAAAATGCTGTTGACACAATAAAAATTGCTCGGTCATGTCTTGCACAGTAAGAGGGCAAGAAGTTATTAAATTTAAACTTCTAAAAAACAGAAAATGAAATATTAAGGCAAGCACAGATTTATTCTGTAAGACTTCATATCTGGACTGACATCTTTCCCCACCATTAATATTGCTCAATTAATTATGCTCTTTGTTACTCACTGTGGGAATATCTTCATGGCCACACAGCTTCACTATTCTCTTCTTCCCTGGGCACTATTTGTACCTCCGTTCAGGCAACACAAATGTAGATCTCCAAGAATTCAGAGTTAGGGAAAAAACTGCTACTTCCTATATGTCCTCTGGAACTGGTATTGGGAACAATAAGAGGTTCAAAGGTTAATACGCTGCCACATGATGACAGGTTCTTCATCTCTTGCAGCCTTCATATCAAGAAGATAGGCTGTCAGCAAATGGTAAGTTTAACACATACAAGCAATAATAATTGAACAGCCTCTGCTAAGGGATAGCATGAACTACTCTTGCTTTCCAACTAGAAAAACATGTGAAGCAATGTGAAAAATATACAAGAAAATAAAAAGAAAAGGCAGTCATCTTTAAATTGATAGTAACATGTATTATAGATGTGTTACACTGAGGTGAAACCGTACTGAATGATGGGCTCACTAGAGACAGAATAGAAGAGCTCTTCCTGCAGTTGGTTCAAACATATTAAGGAAGTATATGTGGCCTATTTCAGTGCTGGCTACTATAAATATAAGGATCTTACCACAAAGATTGACATTATCCAGGATTTAGTGAGCACTGAATAGAATATATACGTGTGTGTGTGTGTGTATAAATGAAAGACTAAAACCCAGCAGCAACTCTCAGTACAGTAGTGGAAGCGTATTAACATTTAAGTTTGAGTGGTTTATGTGGAGGTTGTATAGGCCAAATGCAGTCAGGAATAAGCCTGAATTTTAGGACTTTGTCCTGAAAAGCTCATGCATTTTGTACTGGACTTACTGAGCAGTATATGTCAGAAGAGTGTTCAGAATTAGGAAAGTTGGGGCCTTGCCCATAGAGTGCTTCTGAAGAGATATTAAGCAAATTAAACTGAGAAATTTGTTTGCCTTGCTATAAATTTTCATTTCAGAAATTGATTGCACATAAGGAATCAGTGGATAACCTTAATTTCATGACAGTTTTTCTGCAATCAAGTTAGAATGTAATAAAAGTATTGTTACATTACTATTATTATTATGTCATTATATACTGGTTTAAAAGAATGTAAAGTGAAATTTGGTCATTACTAATATGTTTCAATCTCTACTATTTTTATATTAAATCTTTGAGAATCTTCACCAAATGTAAATGGTTTAGGAACATATGCAGTGTGGAAAGCAAAATATTTAAAAGGATCAGATCACTGCCAGTGCATGCTAAATTTTAAAATAATTACTCAACTTTTTTTTTGGACTGCGGGCCAAATATAGCTACTGACATTTCTCCAGCATTAAATTATGTTTGCTTGTCATTAGCATATATGAGCTGCCACAGAACTTCATTGCTTATATGCCAATTTTGGCAACAGGGCTGCAGAGTCATCTTTATTCAAGATCATCTTGCGGTAAAAAATTTCTCATTTATCACAATACCTCTTCTCTCAGTTCCACCCCAGCTGACAACTTGCAGCTGTAACTTACATTTGAGATCATGTCTACAGTTCTGTGGACTTGCCCTCTCTTTCCATCTTTCTTATGAGTAATGTACAAACACTATTTTGGTGTAGACTGTTTTCTGCTTATCAATTAGAGTGAGGTCTTTTAGAATGATACTGACTTTTATAAACACCGTTTACAAAATTCTCCCTCATCTTTGTGACTAAAATCACAGTTCTTCAGCACCATTCTTAGCAAATTTGAAAACAATTCCTAGCTGTTACATAAAGCNTGTTGAACCTCATAGCCCTAGCCGGGCTTTTGCCTTCCTAATTTCCTCTCTGTATGACCTAATGAGATCCTTGTACTCTTCTTGAGTCACCTGCCCCTTCTTCCAAAGCTGGTAAACTCTCCTTTTTTTCCTGAGTCCCGCCAAAGCTCCCTGCTCAGCCAAGCAAGTCGCCTTCCTTGCCGGCTCGTCTTACGGCACATGGGGACAGCTTGCTCCTGTGCCCCTAAGACTTCCTTCTTGAATAGTGTCCAGCCTTCCTGGACCCCTTTGCTCTTCAGTTCTGCCTCCCTTTACACAAGAAAAACCACCAGTACTCCAACCATAAGTGAACTTAGGTGGAAGAAGAGACCAACAATCTTTTATCCCAGGATCTGAAATCAAAATTACGACTTGGCAATAATCTCTTTTACAGGGCTTTATATATGTGTGTTTGTGTGTGTGTCTGTGTGTGTAAGAATTTCTTCACAAAGTTATCTGGAGACAATAAGAAAGGAAATAGTGTGGATACCATGTTTTTAAAGAGGAGAATTTAGGTCACTGCCTATATTCTGCTACTAATGAACTGTTTTCCAAACAACTCTCCGTCTTTCTAGGATCATATTCTTTGTTCCTGCACTAATAGACTCTGAATTTCTTCCGGAATACATTTTCAGTCTTTCTCCTTCCCATTTTCTTTTGTTGAGCAGCACACTGGAACAGTCTTTTATCCCAGCTAAGTAATAAAAAGCTATGTTTCTGTCACAAAAGCATCTATACATCCAGTCAGCAAGAGGTAGTACAGGCATAGAAAGTTGTTTTGGGATAGGTGAAAAGACAAAAAAAAAAGATAATATAATTACAAAAAGAAATCCTTAAAATTAAAGCATTTCTTGAAAATCTTTATTTCTTTTAACAGCTGCATTATAATATGATCATTAATTGCATGATCATGTACTTTCCCATGAGAAGCACATCCATGAACAGGAAAAATACTACAACTTCATGAAATCTCTGTGGGTTTACATGAAATCAAGAAATAACATTTCTTAGATGTTTGAGCCAAACCTTACAGAATGAAAAATTCTGCTGTCAGCTAAGGCATTCCTGAAAGGGTTTATTTGTTTGTTTTACAGTGGAAATGTCTAGGCAAATGACACTTCCATCTCTATCGTTCCACCTAATTCATAGGAAATAGGAGATTTATGAATAGAAATGCATAGAAATTCTGACATCAGAGAGAGAATCCTAGATATTCATTATCCCATAATCTTTACAGAAAGGCTTGCATGGAATAAAACACCCTGTATTTTGTATAGTGACAAAATGTATGCAAATAATTGCAACTAATTTCAGATATAGTAATGTTATGTAGCAATGCATAGTAAAATAAAGACAAACATTCCTTTTCCCGTTACTGATAGATGTGTTTGTCCATTTAAGAAAGCCCTTCAAAACTTTCTGTACTTGATGGTTTTCCTCTATAGACATTTATCCTGTTTGAAATTAGGCATACACAAAGTGCATCTGAGTTACCTTGGTGAATGACAAGCTCTTACTTACAGTCCTTGTGGTTGGTATCCTTACCTGGCTGAAATGCTGTTGCAAATACCTCTTACCATTTTTGCTGGTGAGGAGAAGGAAATTCAGTGCAGTAAAGTACTGGTTTTATTTGATATCATAAGAGGTTCCGGGAGTTTCTTTAAAATATGGAAGAACCTGCTTTAAAGCATACTTGGTACAACGTAAGATAAAACCAGCAAGAGAACGAGACATAAGCAAAAGTGGAGACAAGCATTGCAGTATATATATTCTAATTTAATAAATTTGCTATTAATGCAAGTGATGGAAATAACTTTCTTTGCTTTTATTTAAAAGAGGGACATTTACTTCTCATAAGCTTCATTTCATTCTGTTAAATACCAAATTATCTGATTATTTTTTGGTGCTAAAACTGAGAAAAAAACTGATCAAGATAATTTCATTGTTTACAAAATATTACTCCTACCATAACCCTTACAAAGTTAATAAATTGTTGCATCCTCTGATACGTATTTAAACTGAGAACTTTTTCAAGTTATTCTTGCATTCCCAAGAGCTTCTGGCTAGTGTGTAAGTTCTGTGCCTTATGAACTGAAGGGTTCTGTGGAGGATTTGCTCATCCTTTCATCTTATAGAAGGTATGGGAATCTCATTGCTATTGTTTGCCCTGTTGGAGTTCAGTGGTCATTTTCCCTCCTATGTTTTAACTTTTTCTTGATGGTTATTTTTTTTTTTTTTAATTATCTTTGAAGCACTTGAGTCTACCTCCGTTCTCTAACTCATGAAAAAGACCCAGTTCCTTGTGGTTTTTTTTCTTTCCTTTTTTTTTTAATAACTATGAGTGAGAAAAAATATGTTCTCTGTAGGTGTACAGGATTCACTCCCAGTGACTTGTGTGGTGCTTTTGTATTCACACGAACAAAGGAGCAGGGCATGCTTTTTGCCTGTTTTAACCCATGAAGACATCGACGCTTCTCACAAGGACAAACCATTGCAGATGGTGGAACAGAAGGAAGCAATAGGAGTAACTCCTGTCATAGGAGTTTCCAGATGTTCTTCTGATGATCTGCTCTCACTTCCCCCTGCTCTCCCCCACCCCTCCTTGTATCTAGCTCTGTCTCACTGGCTTACCTCACCTGATCTGCCTCCCTTTTTTATCTCCACCCCCTCTTCCAAATTTTCCATCACTGTGGCAGAAAATGTATGCCCTGTAAGGAACTCCTCCATTCCAACTTTCACATGTATCTCAGTAAGTCTTATTATTCCCATGCTGGTGTGCGTCATGACGTGATCTGCCTGGTTTGCGCCCACAGCCTCCCTCACTCTCCAGACCCCTTATATAGCCTAACCAGGGACACACAAAGAACCTGCAAGTCCTCTGTTAATCCCTGGTTTTGCATCTGTTTGATTTTGCAGGAACTGTGTTTGCATTACTCTGTTGTCTTTCCTTTTCTCTCTGAGTTAATTAAAGTTAATTGATTAATTGGTACTCTGCTATAGAAGCTACCCAGCTGGAAAAGTGTCAGTGTGCAGAGTGATCATATGTGTAGTGCATGTCTTATTTGTTATCTTATGTAAAAAGGCCAGAACTCCTTTTAAATCAGCTTTAGCAAGGTGTATTTTACAGAAGAAACAGTTAAGATGGAGTACAACATTACTAGTCACAGGTTCTACCCAGCTTTCTGCAGCAGTCACATTTGAACTTAGGCATACAGCTATAGGTCTGGCAACAACTTCAGGAATTTGTACATTTAGGAAAAAAATAAAAATCCCTTAATAACATTTTGGCTATTGTTTTTTCCAGTGAGGCAATAGGGGCTGGGTACCTTCAGAAGTCAATGGTGGCAATTGAAATTATGTGTTTAGAGCCCTACTCTAAGTCCTATTTGCATGCTACAACTAAAACAAATACCCTTTGTTATGGATTCTGTAAAAATTGTGGCTTTTTGCAGTTATAAGGGTTTGCAAGTATATGTAAAATCCACTGCTCCAGTGACACTTATTATTGAACATACACATTAGCAGTCCTCCTTATGTACTGTATAACAAAATGTTGTCAATCCAAATAAATCTTTAAAATTGCTGAATTTATCAAAAGCATTGACTTGATTTGGAATATTTCTTTTTCATGTCATTTGGCGACCAGTCCAAAATTGTACATTCCTCTCCTTATTAAAAAATCTGAAAATACAAAATCCAAATGATATTTTACCTGGGACAAAAAATAATTTTCTTGTTACTGTTGTTAAGATCAATTTGAGCAATCAAGCAAAACAAAAGGAAAAAAAAAAAAAAAAAAAAACAAACCCAAAGCACCAGAGAAATATTTTCTGGTTATTGAAGTGTCTGTAGAAAGAAGGATTTGTTGTAGTGCAGAATATGGTATGAGGATATACACTTCTTTTCACCTCTGTAAAGTTATTTCAGTATCTGCCAGAGACAGCACCTGAGTTTGATGGTTTTCTTTGATCTGCACACTAATGTGTTTGATTACTGTTAGAATAGTTAGTGTCTGTGCCCAGGGTGAGCTATAAAATTAATTTCTGAAGGCAAGTTTTCCTTGTTCACCTAGAAAATGTGGTACGGTATATGGTATGTCTCTGTAACATATAGGAACAAGCGGATGAATGAAAAAGAAATTATGAAAATTGGGGAAAATTGTCAATTTACGATTTATTCATTTGAATAAGCTATAGATTAACTTCTAATTCCTTTCTAAAACCATAGATTTGTGCCTAAATATTTGTCATGTGTTTAAAGGTGTAGTGTCTTACCTAAACTTATGCAATAACTACATCATATCTATTTTATTAGGTAGGTGGAGTCATGAAAAAATTAGTTCTGTATTAAATACAGAAGTTGTGCTCCACCCTATGCTAATGTAATTATTGTGCGCTTAAAATTGTTTATTGGCACCTTTTTTCTTATTATTTTATTTTAGAGTTTTCTCTAAAGTTTAAATAAAATACTCAGGTTCAAAGGCATGAGGTTTAAGCACGTAATAATTAGTACGTTTTTCAGATAAGCTGATCACCAAAATAATTTGACCTCATTCTTTAGAGCAGTGAACGTCGATATTTAGGGGTTTATATTTTTCAAGGCCAATTCCTTGTTAGGGGTACTTGGGAACTTGTAAGAAGTTACAAGGAAATGCAACTTTTATGGCACAAAGAACTAAAGGCCAGACCTCAATGTTAACATCAATAAAGTTTCTGACATCTAAGTAAATGATTAGATTTGCATACAGATTAAACTTAAAATGAATGCAGTTTATTTATTTAAAGGAAAGTGAAATCAATTAAAATACAATACAAAAGGGCCTCACTGAAAAAAATCAATATTCCTTCTATTTAGAGAATCTAGCGTAACAATCACTATTTAGAAGAAAGAGCATATTACTTTGGTAGGAAAAAAATCACCATCACTACGACCACCACCACCACCAAAATCAGGTAGATCGTACAATTAAAATCAATCATATTTCCTTAAAGAATAATGGAAAAATTTCTAAATCTGGATATAAATGCTTAAGCAAATGCTTAAGCAATGTCTTCTTCAGTTAGCTGGAGTTTTATAATTTTATATTTGGAAGAACATAGTTACATTTTTATTTATTAAGCCCATATAATTTCATTCAGCTGTATCTTCCTTGCAGAGAGCAGAAACTACTTTACCTGAGACAATTTTATTTATTTTTTGTTGGTAGTTCATGGAGCAATAAATACAAAAAGGCTTTAAAAATCTGCATTATTGTCATGAAATGTTTTGCTAAGTTTTGTAGAGGACAGTAACATGTGGAATAACAAGATACAGATTTGTTGGAAATAAGAGTCTCAAGTTTAATTGATTTGGGAAGATAACTCCTAGTTGGTAGACACAGATAATAATTTCACTAGACATTGTTGACTTCATTTTCTGAAATGAATTCATTGTTGTCTATGTTCGTGAATATCAGAGAAACATTCACACACTTATCGCAATGATGAGTGTATGAAGAGTGTGCACCCTGTGTGCAACTGGCTGGAGTTTCTTTTTTTTTTTTTTTTTTCCCTTCACCATCAGTGTTCCTCATTAGTTCAAAGAATGGAAAGTAATAAATCTGCAGAATATTCCAATGGTGTCAAACACAGCAAAAAAATTCAAGGTAGGGACAACAACAAAAAAACCCAAACCAAACCAAACAAAACAAAAGAAAGACATATTAAAATGTGGATTTGTTTACCACCACATTTTACTGAGTTTGGTATTTTATTTCTTCTTCAATATAACATTTAACGTAAGAAGCCATTTTTGTGATGTCTTCCTTGTGGTATGGAAGGTATGGGTAGGATCCATTTGGTCAAATTTAATCATCTGAAAATATGATGTAGTGACATGATGCTTGGTGTATAGTCCATAGAAAAGAAGGTATCTCTAGAAGAAGTTTCATGCCATCCATAAACAGAAAGGTCAGCAGAGCTGCTGTCTAATTTTCTCCACCTCACTAATTACAAAAGAAAGCTCAGACCAGGATGGCTTACTTGAGTGGGAGATGGACATTAGTCAGTGCCTCTGTGTGTTAATTGGAAGCAGGGTGTAACATTTCATTTCATGTGATATTCTGTCCTGTGGGATGGACCCACGTAAATATGTGACATAGGAAACTAGTAACAGTGATGCAAACTACTTGCAATACTATGTTCTGTGGTAATACATGTTCAAAAAAGTGTGGTGTGTCTCCAAATGCTACTACAGAACAAATCCTCCATTGTTGTTCATGTGCTACAAGCCCATGAAGCATGAAAGGAATTATTAATGAAAGAGGACTTTGCTGCATCTTCTGCCTCAGAAGGAGGTGGGGCTAGAATCAAAGCACTGGGAAAACGGAACAAGAATTTACATATGCAGAATGATGGAAATGTGAAAATGTTGTTCTTTGTTGAAGCTTTCTTTCTTGCAGTCCAAGCTTACAGTAACTCATCCCTGGTGTCATGGTGAACTACTGACTGTGTGCTGTATAATGATATGAATAATGATCTGAACACCTTACTTTATTGACAAATCACTCAGGAGACAAAAGACCACAGAAGTCTCTAGCCCACCATTTGCTCAACCAGGAGCTAAAAGCAATGACAATACTGAATTCAGACCAGGGCTTTGTCATTTCAGGTCTTGGAAACCTCCAAGCACGGATATTCCACAACCTTTCTGGAAAACTTTATCCAGTGCTTCACTATCTTCACAAGGAAATTTTTTAACTTAAGTCCAGTTCAAATCTCCCCTGTTTCAGTTTATCACATTTAGGCATGATGTAAAAACATAAGACTTCATTTCCTTGGTTGCTTTTAAAATACAGTTTGACAATTTTTTATTTTTTTTTTCAGTCTCTCTGCATTATCTCTTAAGTACAATGCATATGTTCTCCCACCTTAGAATGGCAGTAGAATGAGGGTTAACAGGAATGAATGTAGTTTATTGATCATTTTCAGCACTGGACTTTCTCAACACCTACTCCCTGTAAAAGAAAACAGCACAAAACTGTGATAGAAACTGAACTTTCCCTGAGATATTAGGCTGTGTGAAAAATTGGCGTGTTTTTGTGATATATTATAGTATGCCTTTTCCATCAGAAGGACATTTTAATCAATGTATTGTTAAATCCACTGACTTTCCATTTACTCTTCAGAAGGGTAGGGTAGTATGATTTATTCTCCAAAGTACTTGGCTGACATTTTGTCTACTAAAGCATAGGATTCACTGGCAAGGTCATTATAATTCAAGCAGAAAAGTACTGAAACCCACATGATTACAATTTTGATGGAGGCATGTCATCTAGATCTGTCTGTATTTGAAAAATCTGTATGGTGCGTAAGTAAGAAAAATAGCATTGATCCTATCTAGCTTAGGAAAGTTGTTGGATTGTACTTCTGTGAAGTATAATGGTTTTCCTTCCTCTGCAGAAACAGACAAACCATGCAGAAGGAAATGAGTCTGGAAATCATATGTAATATAACAGGGTGTCATAACAGAGGAAGGCGTGGTTTGTATGAAAGCACGACTGAAGTGTAGAAGGAGACTTTCCTGGGTGCAGAGTGAGTGGAGAACAATGCCATTTCATTTGCCGATATATTTCTTCCCATCCTCAGGAGGAGACACTATCTATATTATTAAGCTTGATCCTGACAATATGTATTGATGTAAAGTGTAGTGTAGATGAAACTCTGTGGTAGAGTTAAGCATTGCAGAATTACAATTCCTGGCATGCGAAGCAGAGAGGAATAATGAGTTCACATTTTACTCTGTAGTATTTATGACAGCTACTAAAATAGTAATTAAAAAAAAGAAAAAAAAAAGAGCCTAGGCTGCATACCTTATGTAAGGATACAATTATGATTTCCCTAATATGTAGGGAAAGATGAAAAAGTCACAGTCCTCAAAATCTCACAAAACTGTGTAATACATTATGTTCTAAAAGAGACCAACAGATAGACATGGAAATATGTAACTAAACAACGACTTGGCTAAGCACCAAGAGAGTCTTGTTCAAAGAAACAGAAACATCACTGAGATAATCCCTGATTTAGTCTTTGACAAGTTGGCATCTCAGCATTTTCAACTGTATGAGCTATTATGTGCTGACTTCAGCATGGGAAAGGTAAAATTGGGGCATCACTACACATTTCATTACAATCTCTACTTTTTCAAAGTCTTATGGGAAAAGTTAGTGGGGTTTTTTAATTATTTTAATATATACATATATATGTAACCTACATCTCATAGATAAGAAGGCTAACATAGAAAAGTCATGCCATAAATAATCACATCACCTTACTAGAGCAAAAAGAGAATGGAGAATATTTTACAGGGAATGGGTCTGGAAACACTCAACTCTCCTGTACTAACAGTATAATTTGATTCAAAATGGCAATAAAATTTTCTCAACCAGTCAACCATTCTTCATGCACTAGCACAGACCAGGTTGCAAAACCCCATGTTAACACTTGATGACTGAGTGGAATAGTGAATATCTCGTGTTAGGAGGGAGATGAGCATTTTTGTCTGGTGCTTGTACTCTGAGCCCAAAAAGTAAGGGCAAAGGTTTCACCACTCATGTTTGTAGAACAAACTAGCACTTTCTGAATGTAATAAGACAAGAAAAAAGGCAATATGTAATTCAGAGTAACATTTTTGAGTCAGTTTAAACTGTAAGGAGACAAACAGCAAACACAAATTTAACCTTTAAATGATAATCAGACTTAAAAACACAGAACATAAATAAACCAGTGGGGGCTAGAGCATGTGAGGTGACATTAAGCTGAAAAGAGCACCATCAGTTCAAAGTCATATCTAGAGCTGAAGAAAGAATAAAATTATTTTGCTACAAATAGCTCTTTCATATTAACTTAATGTTTATCTGTGGTTAAGGAAAATTGTTTCTTTGCATCTTTCTGGTTGTCTGAAGTTGTTTCTGTGCATTTGATAACAAAAAAGTCTCACCCATCCTTGCTAGTGCTAGATTGGATGCAATTAATTGCTCCTTCTGTCTCTGTTGCCTGATAATTCAATGACAGGGGAGTTGACACACGGGAAGGAGATGGTCTCAAAGAAGGCTTTAAGGTTAACTGGAAACTAAGGAAGAAGAGACATGGAAAAAGAAAATAGATAAATACAGGGGATGGAAAATGAAGGAGGAATACAAAAATCAGGAAGTGGAAAATTCAAGGAGCATAAAGAATAAATGGAGGGAGGGAAAGAATATATAAATAAGTGTTGAAAGGTAACAAAGATGGCAGATAAAAGAAACACCTATTTTATGTTTCATTTTGCTGGTCAGCCTTTTTTCTTTCTCCTTGTCCACCTCTAAAACTGCTGAGCTCTCACATTATTAAAGGTGTTAATAGTAATAGCTTTTCCAAAAATGATGGGTTTTTAACTCTTTGGCAGTATGTGGGTTAAAAGACAGGAAGTTATGCTGGGATATTGGTGTAAAACTTTTAAAGATAGGATTCTGAGATAAAATATAATGTGTTTTTGGTGTATATGATATTATATGCAATGCCAGAAATCTTAAGTACAAATAATGACTGTTGTATGCACAGTACTAATCTTGGAGGCAGAGATACTGTGTCTTTGGAGTCAGGGAATCCTAAGGAGAATCCTGTATAAAGAAGGAACCAATTCTTGTGCTGTTAATCCAAAGTGCTGAAAAGCAAGAAACCAAAAGGGAACTCTTTTCTCCTCTCTTGCTTCCTCAGAGTATGGCCCCAGCTGCATGTTGAAGTCTCCCAGGAGACTGTGGCAGTTTTGCCTCTGCAGTGTGACCATATTGGCAGCAAGCAGTGAAGGTGAGGGAAGAAGAAACTGCTGGTACTGTCCTCAGCCCTGAAAGTTTTTGTGCAAAATGGGTACTGTATTAGTGGGTGATTGCGGTGGATATTTTATTTGGCATGTGTTTATGCAGTATTCAGCTGGCATATCCAGCATCCTTGCAGTCTGACTATGCAATTTGCAGAATTTTTGCTGTATTTCTAGTTATCGTGCTTTTTTCTGCAAATTAACTTTACATCTTCTGGTATGCAGGCAGAATTTCTTTTTGTGGTCTATTTGTGTATGAACTTAAAAAACCCACAGTTACTATTAGAAAATGAGATACTTTCTTATAAACATAGCCTCTGTTTTTCTTTTGTTTTGTATACTGAATAGAGTCCTGAACATATCTGAACCATGTACTAAATGAAGCAGCAGTGTGTCAAGAGTTCTGGAAAGAAGACTTAGAACAGTCTGAGGTCAATTCATTTCCTGTCTTTGCTAGAGTGATAAAAATATGTAGCGCTAATGAAGTAAAAAAGTATTTTTTCAACTTTCAGGACATACAAAGACATTCTAGCAAAAAAGCACACAGGAAAACTTATTAGAAAAAAAAAAAAAGTCTGATTTTGTTTTACAATAGCAAATTTTGGGGGAAAAATGGCTATTTTACATCAAAATATCATGACCTTATGTCTATCAAAATTTATCTATAGCTGCTTGACTATCACACTGAAGTCGCTGAAGCAGAGCGTTGCACTTGTTAATGAAAAGAAATAACATTTCCCAAAATAAAGTCTTTAAACCCAAGAAAGAATTACAGAATCTTTTAATAAGTAACTCTGAAATACACTGTGGTTTAGTGATATGGCCTTTAACATACTAGATGTTGAAAAGAACCTACTATCTCCAGCAATGATAGTTTTTCATGCTACAATATTTCTAAGTTACTAGAGATAATTTCTGTGTCAACATAACAAAAAAAATGCTAATATTTTTTATAATAATTAGAATTTTCACCTATCCTTCTCTCAAAGGTTGCATTATTTGTGTTCACTTTAATATAGTTGAAGTTACTCAACATAAGTAGATGTGGCAGTGCTTACCTGTCTCAATTAAGATGAAAACATCAGTATTGAAAGAAAGGTATTTTCCAATATGGCTCTGCTATTTTAGGGATAATTTAACTAGTTTTTCTGATATTTTTGTTAAAAAAGTTGTTTATCATCCTCTTAAGATAGTTTGCAGAATTCTAATGAGTCATTAATTATAAACAAAGCATTCAAGCATCCTTTCTTATAATAAATTAGCAGCCTAAAACTTGTTTCTGTTTCCACAGGACCCTTTTAATAACATTATTCAAAATACTCTGGATGCTTCCAGAAGGTCAAGTAATCCACTTTTCTAATTAGTTATCATCTGATTATCATTAGCTTGTAATTAACTCTCACTATCAATATATATGATATGTCCTGTGACTGGAGAGGAGAGTGGATTCCATTCTGTGTCCTGTAACCCAGCAGCAGCAATGCCCATTCCTAACAGACTGGCAGAGACGGAGGTGCATGAACTAAAGGGCAAACTGTAGCTGTTGGGTTCCAGTTATTTTTTTGGAGTGGGCATAGCTGCGATGAGGAAATAGGAGTTCGTATTTTTTATGTGTGTATTTCTGTTCTTTGAAGGTGGGTTTTTAAAGTAAGTAATACCCCAAGGACCAGAATGCAAACAAGAGTGGCCACCTTCCAAAGTGGAAATCGTATCCTGCTCTTTCAGTGTATATGTTTCAAATGGAAAAACTTGCAGATTGAATTATGAAAATAAGGATTATAAGTCTTTGATGTGGGTTTTTCCCACATCATTTCCCAGAAGTAATTTACCAGAAGTGCATAGTTAAGTGATTATCTCTTATTTGTTACATTTCTGAGAGTTTGAAGAAGTAAGCTTCCCAGCTGTTTCAAAAATATGCCATCACCTGCAGTTTCTTCCTTGTTAGTGCCAAGCTGCCTACTTCTGTGCATATATTCCTTCAACTACCACTAATAACAACAACAACAACAAAATTAGTGCCTATTGAGGATTAAAATGCTGAATTACAACATGGCAGGTTATCTATTACTTTCAAATAGAAAGTAGATAGAAATGCATTTACCACAGCTCTCATTCTGAGCCATAGGTTGAACTTTAGAAAGGAAAATCATAATCTAAATGCTTAAATTACGTTGGAAGTGAGGAATCAAAGAAATAGTGTTTAATCCTTTCCTTTATAACACACTAATCAGTGACTTTTATTAGACAGTTAGCAGCAGATACTTACAAGTATTAAATATAAAAAATTCTTGTGCTTGAAACTGCTGCACTGACAGAAGTGAGAAGGTTCAAACCTGACCTTAAAATTCATATTTCATCAGTATATTTCTCTGCTTAATAGTCCTTTTTCTCCTGCTGTTAGCTTTGTGATGATGAAAGATATATTTTGGTTTTGTGTGAGTCTTAGAAATAGGATTTGGAATCATAAAATCTTTCGCCACTCTACCTCAGTGCCATGCAAGCAATCAGATAAAAAATTAAATCTGCCAAGCAATAGTCAACAGCCATTGTGGCAGCTGATTTTATGTTGACCAAAGCTTCTACAGTGAAAGCTTGTTTTGCCCTGGGAATGCTGATGTCCTCACTGCCCGCAACAGATCAAGATGATTAAAACTCAATGTAAGGTAAAATTTGTTATATGATGACATTTGTTAGACTGTAAATCATGAGGGGTAGAGAAAATAACAGTTAATAGAAAAGTATATTATACTACATTCAGCATGGGTATCAGAAGAGGAAGGGATTACGATTTCTTAACCTTTTACCTTCTCACTTTACCATCAATAAATCCATTATATTGGAATTCTATACATTATTTTTTAACTTAAAGAAAAAATAAACATTCACTATGTTAGTGTATTTTCAGTTGTTTTGGGGGGTTATCTAGTGAGACAGCAATGCTAAGGTATTGGAAATACTTTTGGTGTAAGTTACTTCAGAATAAAACAAGTTCTTTATTAACAGTATCAAATATAAGGTATTTACCTCTGAGTGGAAAGTCAGGCTTTCAAGTGGAGAAAAAGTTGCAAAGCTCTGGTAGGGAAGCTAAGTTTTGGCATTATGAAACTGACCACACTGACATGCTTACCTTTTCTTCTATATTGCATTGAGACGTAAAACCACTGAATTGGCAAAACAACAAACAACAATTTAAAAATAAGTCTTTAGAGCTGAAAAATATGCATTGGTTATGTCTCATTGCTCTACTATGCTTCTTTAAGCACTTTCACTCAGCCTGCATAAACTAACTCAAAAACTGAAGTGGCTGCCCATAACATCTTCTCTAGGATGGCCTTTGTGAGTCCATGTTCATCAAGCTCTGACTGATATTTCTCAAAGAAAAAGAGCTTGATGGATTTTTAGAGAGCCGTTTATAACGTGCAGCTTGAGTACAGCTCAGTGCTAAGTTGGAGCTGGTAAAGAGAATTGAAAAGCTATAGGCCACCTGACAAATAAACAATGGCCATTTCTTCTGGTGCACCAGGCACTTAGATGTCATGTTGGATTGTCAGAGTTCAGGAAAGAACATCAGTGAATCCTTACTGAGGATAAAATGAAATATGAATTTCCTTGGAAAATTATATCTAGCTGAATCAAAGCCAGGAAGAAACCATACAGGTAACTAGATAGATGGACTTAAATTCATTTTTGAAAGTAACTGGAACAAAACAGCGATATAGAAGCCATTCTATAAATATAAACGTTTTTTAAACCAAAATTCTTTAGGAGGACTCTGGGGTGTCTTTTTTCCTTGCTGTTCATTTTGTGGGTTTGTTTTTTGTTTATTTTTGTCAATACTTCATGTATATATCTACAGGGGAAAACAGTCCTGCTGTAGACTCTTCATAAGTTCTTGCACATTCTCAGTAAGAACAGGGGAAGTTACTTTTTATAATCTTATCCAATTTTATGCTTTCAATTTCCTTAAGATTAAAAGGAAAAAAAAAAAATTGTGTTGTGCCACTGAAAAGCAGTTGCAAGGAAGTGGTGCATTCAAAGGCACAAGTGAGGGAAGGAGTAGCAAGCAGAACACGTGGGAAGGTTCACAGGAGCCCTTCTTCTGGGTGTACTCACCCACGCACAGGCAGCGGTGACCCAAGTCCGCACAGCAGCTGGCAGGGCTAGGCTGAGGCCGGCATGGCCACTCGGAGGGAGCGCGGTCACCATCTGTTTGCTCCTGGGCTAGGCAGCCTTGTGCTGCTGAATTAAGTTTAAGAATTTCTAAAGGCCTTCAGCTGGAAGTAATTGGTATACTCTGAGGACGTATGTGGAAGAGATGGAAGGGGGAGAACAAGGGAAGAATTCTTACTATGAAGTGTAGGCCTGGCTTGGCTAGGTTTTTATCAGCTGGCTGGTTTTGGTCCTAGTGTAGGATGTTCCTAGTGTTCCTGATAAGAATGGTAGGATGGAGATGAGCTCAAGCTAGCTGCCTAAGCATGTAATAAACCTCTCACATGATTGCATTATTGAACTGAAATTTTGCTTTGTTCCATGTAGAAACTCTAGGTTTAAGTTTAAAATATAAATTCTGCAAAACATACTTATGTTACCCATGTCTCATTACATTCCAGGATGAACAAAATGGAATTCAAGTAATAGCCTTACTCTGTATTCATTTTGCTCATCACAGTTTTCCACATTTGCGGTTGGGTCATAATTAAAGTCTCAACTGAAAACATTTTTATGTATGGCTTGTCACTTTTTTATGTGTATGTGTTTTGCTCACCTAAAGTAGCTTGCACTTTAGTATATTTGAGAATGGTATCTTCTTGAGAATGCCAAGTGGTTTCTTTCCATAAAACTTTAAGTGAATTCTGATTGTCAGGTATTATTGTTCAAGAGTGACTAAGACACATATATTTGTGTGTTTATGTAAAGTAAACAAGCAGTATTACCCTGTATATGTATAATAAACATCTGAATAGAGAAGACTTTCAGAAAACATAAGGTTCTCTAAAGATCATAATTTCACTGCCTATAATGAAAAGATCGCATTGGTGGCTTTTAAAATAAGTATGTATTGCTGTTTCTTCAAACTGTTAAAACAGTAAGGAATGATATGTCTTGGATTACCACAAATAAGCTTAAGAGCACAATGAAGTCATACCTTCAAACACAGTCTCCAGAGCAATGCATCAGGCAACTTTTATAAGTACCACATTACTTTAGAAATGTAAACCAGAGAAACAACAAGGAAAAAGAGATGTTTGCATTATCTGATTAAAGCTGTATGTTTCTTCTAATTTAAAAATGGGCTCTTATTCCAAGAGAACAATATACAAACCTGGGAAATCCTACCTGAAAGGGGAAATTTCACAATAAACTTTTTGGCTTGTTTTGAAGTCTAGAGTCAATGGAATAAGTATATTTTCATTCATTCTACCTACAGATTATATATTAAAAACACATTTTTGAGCCAGAAAAATGCACGTGTATCTTTTAAAATATTGGCCTAGAGTATCAATTGTAGACATGACTATATCATAGGACAGGAAAGACATAAACCAATTCTGCTGCATGTCTTGTCAGAATTTAGGACAAATTCTGTTACAGGACACTGGAAGAATCTCCCTGACATTCACAGTTGTTATTTTGGAGCAGTAATGTTTTGCCAGAAGGGAAAATGGTTTGCTTCAAATCAGTGTCAAGTTTTGCAACTGAATCCAAAACTATCTTATGACTGAAGATTTTGTTTTTCTCAGTTATTTTCCTGACACTTGGAATTTCATTAGTCAATATAACAAGGATATGAATTCCTTGTTAAAGTTCAGAAATGAATTCTATAACCATAGCACCTGTTATTGTTAAACTACCTAGTGATTCCTAATAGGAAAATGTCCCTCAAACCAAGCAGAAAATTCCTAAAAATAATTTTATTTGTATAAAGTTGAATCATACTGTAGTGCATATACAATGTGTATGTATATACATTATATACACATGTTTGATGTTAATATATGCATTGTTAGATATGTATAAAACATAGGAGTAAATATATGGTAACCTTTGAAAATGAGACAACCCTAAAGACTGAATTAAATACAGTATCTTAAGAAAATAAGAAGGAAATAAAGCAAGGATGATGATACATTAGTAGAGGACAAGATACAGGAAGCAGTCCTGGAAACAGAGATTGGGAAATGTCATTGCAATGGCTTAAATTTACTATCATATTGTATGAGATTAGCAATACCGGGCCAGAAAAAAAATAAATCTAGTTCAGTACCTTAATTTTGACACCAGTCTGTGGCAATCAGGGAAGAGGCAAGGGGCAACTATCTTATTATATTTTTCAGGTACATTCGTATTCTCCATTAGCCAACTTGTTGAATTGTTATTGTCTTGAATCATTCTTTATTATTTTTTTCCCACAAGAGTTAGGAGAAATGTTTTGAGCCTATGCAAATTGAGGCAATCATTTACATGCAGGCACAGAGTTTAACTATGAACAAAGTGATAGCATATCTCCTGTTTGGAAATTCCAGGCTGATGATTTCAGTCCTTTAATTCCACTTTTGTTTTATAACAATAAACACTCATTCCTTATCCTTCATCTTCTTGGTGCCCATGATTTTAAAGACTTCTCTTACAAGCCTGAGGTTTAAAGATCAGTTCTTGTACACAAGTATTTTTATGCCTTTGAGAATCCTTGCTGCCCTTCTTTGCTTCTTTTCAAGTGCTATTATCCTTTTGGGGATATGAGGACCAAAACTATTTTATTCTCTCTTCCTTACCTTATCATTCTTAAACGTTTTGGTTTTATTTTTCACTTATTAGGATTTTTTTTACTGTTTAGCTAATATTTTCATAGAACTCTTTCTTATGATTGCAAGATTTTTTTCTAAGTAGTTAGGTTATCAGCTGGTAGTTATTAACTATAAGTTGTAAATCCTCTTCAATACTTACATGAAAAAAATCAGGATTGTTTTCTCCAGTGTGCATTATTTTATTTTTTTTGGTATTGGTTTATCTACTGTACTATCATGTATTTTCACATTACTCTTCCTGTTTTCACACTTTTTTCAACATTCTGACTACTCATTTAATAAAAAAATATTCTTGTTCAGTTAAGGTTTCAATATGTGCTTCAGAATTTAAAAATAAAAATAGAGACATTTCTGTTCAGTGTTTTAACTCTGCCATTGGCAAATTTTTAGCGTGGTCAGTAAAACAACATGGCATATCTTATCCCAGTTCCTAGAATAAGATAATAATCTACAAAATATTAGTAATCACCAGCATTGGCTACACTTGTAAGTACAAAATTGTATAGTAAAATAACTGAAGGACAGTAAGTAAGTAATTCTCCATACTTTAAAGGAAAATGAAAACAGGCAAGACCAGAGTAATAGTCCATCTCATCTAGTATTTTCTCTCTGGTACTTTTGTAGATAATATGTTTCAGAGAATATAGTAGCAGGCATATTTGCAACAACCTATTTGGAGAGTATATTTCTTTTTATATTTGTCACACTTTGCAGCTTGAAACAAGAAGCTTCAATCCTTCATCCTTCAAGTCATTACCATCGCTCTTCAAGGCACAAGGTAATCTTTAACTGACAAGAACACGAAGATATATTTTAAGGAGGCAGATTACTCCATTATTTTCCACCATGAGTATGTTGTATGTTTCATCTTTCTCTGATGTATGTGACCCTCGCCAGTGTTAAAGACAGAGTACTGAACTAATCACAGGTCTGCTCCAGCACAGCAGTTCCTATAAGATGGCAGATGATCCAATGTATGCATGGTGTTTCCTGTCTATAGTACATGAGAATTTAATTCCAGCTGAAAATACACGGTAATGCATATCAAAAAGCAAATTGACTGTACTTGTAATTAATTTTATAGCTTGTACAGTTATATCGCATTGGATTTCATACCCTTGATGCAAGCTTTGCAAGAATTCTTTAATACTTTTTTTTGCTGGAAGTCAAGTTTGTTGTTTCTTCTATTTTCACACAACTTAGTTATGAGAAAAAGCTATAAAATTATTATTATAAATATTTTGCTTGTCTGTGTGGAATGGAGAAGACAACTGCAGACTGGAATTGCAGATTGCTGTCACCGTTTCTTTAATTTAGAAGTGCTGGCCTAATAACTGAAAATAATAGTTGTTCTTTGTCTACAAAATATTTTCAACAAATAAAAATTGGTTCAGTTCAATTTCCTGCTCCATCTTGAGTAAATCTCTGCTCTGTGTTCAGTAAATCATTCAGCACCTGCTTACCAACTAAAAATAGGAACAGTGGTATATTCTAACTCACAGAGGTGGTGTGATAGATACACTAAAGCCACTAACCACACTACTGATCATCTGATTAAAGATCCGAGACCAGGGATCATCTTAATCCAGCAAGGTTTTCTCCATCAAAATCCTCAACTGTCCTTTATTTAAACTGCTTCAGAAGAGACATTGATCCACCAGAAAAGTCAAATATACATTGATAGTTTGCATTTATTTGCAGCTGTACTATGAATCAGATTCAAAGTTTTGAAATAATCTTCACTCCTCTGTTGACTTTTTTAATTGTTTTATAGTATTCATAGTCTTATACAGTTAAGTCCAGAAAAGATCGTTAGGTCATTTCATCTAACTGACTATAAACTATATATCAAGATACTCTTTCAGGAAATCCTTTAAATTTTGTCTGACCACAGGAGGACTCATGGCTTGGCTAGTACACATTTTCCAAATATACGAGTTTGAATTTTAAGCCACTAGGAGAGAATTTAGCATTTTCCATGGAATGGATGTTCATGGGAGGATTTTTAAATATGTTTTTCTACACTGTGTGACAACACTTCAAACAGGCACACAGTAGTTTTTGTGGGAGGAAAAGGGGGTTGGCATGGGTACCATTACTTTAAAATGTCCAGTGCGACCAATGAATAGGAGAGAGGACTATGCAAGATGTGTCAGCAAAACCTCTACCATGG
>VZTL01056562.1:73322-92268 GCA_013400535.1 Scopus umbretta | reverse complement strand
TGCCCCACGCCGCTCGCGGGCGGTGGGAAAAGCGTCCCCGCGCCCCCCCGCTGCAGGGCCGCCACGTCCCGGGGGGAATCCGACCCGCCCGGCGCGGGCGGTGGGAGAACGGGCCGCTGGGGTAGAGCAAGAGGCAGGCTGGGGCGGACGAAGCGGGGCTTTGCCTGGCAGAGAGGGTACGGCGATGGAAGCTGCATTTCTTCCGGAGGCTCGATTTTGGTTAATAAACGTCCTGAGACGAATGGCAGAGCTACTTTTATGAGGGGAAAGAGTACGGTTTCCTGGAGGGGTTGTGTAAGACTTTGGAAAAAACAACCAAAGAGTAGAAGGGGTTTACATCCCCTTTTAAAGATCATTTTAGCGTTCACGAAAGCTGCCAGACTTGCTGAAATACTCCCCATCCCCAGAACGACAGCAGCAGAGGCAGCGGCAGGACAAGGCATCCTCTCTGCCTCCCTGTTTGCCCCCATCTCGACCTGAAGTAACCAGGAGGGCAGATATTCCAGATATTCCCTGCGTGCTAGCCTTCCTCTTGCTGCGCCGTGTGGGAAGGTAGCAAACTTGTACCGACTCCGACGACACGTACGTGTGAAAGAGAGAGGGAAACTTGTCCACTTGGGTGCGAGAAGGTTATTACCTCTGCAACAGCCCCCTGCAGTAATAACTTCGGCTCCGAGCCCGTTCCCCGTCTCCGTTAAACTGGTCCATCTCAGGCAACTCCACTAAGCTCGGAGCAGAGCTGTGCCCCGGCAGTCTGTGGCCAAGCCAGGGACTGGCAGTAGGAGACTCTAAATCTCATTATCAATTCCTTGGGATGCTGCCAGTCCCTCAACAATTAGATCTTGAGATGAAGATTCAGATTATACAGTCAGGATTTGGGTTTTTTTCCTCTCCGGATTTGCACTAATGATTACCTGCAGAACTAAGGTCACACTGGCTAGTTTTCTGGCCCCGCATTTTTCATATTGATCATAACATAGTCACTTCAGCATTACAAAAGAAAAAGGGCAGTCAAATCTCTGGAGAGAAGCTCTTGGAAGTTTGTAGGCTGGCAAAGTGCCCAAAACAAATGACGGATTACCATTATGGTAAGTGAATACTTTGATGTTTTCGGAAGCAACATGACGTTCTCCCAGTTCCCTCTACTGCATGTTCGTCTTTGGGCTCCTCAGGCTGATTGAACATTTTTAGCGTAACAGTTCAAGGAGGGAGAAACGGCTCTCGTTGGCATCGCTCGTCGGCGTCAGAGACTCGGTGCGCTTCTGATAAGGCAAAACATACCCCTCCGTACCACTTTTCCCCAGTATTAGGACAGAATACTTGTAATAACATCCCCTGCTGGGAATCTGATTACAAAAGCGGCGACCTCTTGCTAGAATCGAGCTGGTTATTGAGTCAATGTGTAATTTTTTCCAGACTAGGATTTTATTCACCGTACTTACTTCTTGCAGCATATACACACACCTCTGTTTCTCTGCTTCAATATATACTATACTCGGAACATGTCTGATTATAATTTAAAAGGCTAAACACATGCCACTTGAAAAGTTTGCATCTCAGTTTGAGTGTAGTCTGTGAGTTTGTTTTTTTTTTTTTCTCCCAAGCTGGACGGCAGTAAGGGGAAAAAAAAAATAGAGTAAAATACATATGACAACTGTAATGGAATGGCGGCTGGAGTGGATGCTCTTTGATTATTGCATATACCACAACACCATGGAAATAAAATGGAGATACTGTCAATTTACAGCTTGTTTTTTTAAGGTTATAATTTAGGATTAATATATCATACATAATGCAGCACTCCTATATACCACACAAAACCCAAGAGAATTCTATGAAATAGAACACCGGAAAAAATCCACACATTTAATACACGAGCTCCTCAGTTTCACATACACAGCCGAATGGGCTATCGAAACGTTGTGTCTACTAAAGCAGATATGGCTGCATACTGTAATCTCTGCCTCGTGTATTGTCTTCCTTCACAGGGACACATTTCAGTAATGTGCCTGTGACTTATCTTTTCCAAGAGCTGTTATGTGATGTACAGTAAAATAGGAGGAACTCACATTTTCACTGAGCATCTCACGCTCCCGCCCTAGCATAGGGCTGAATCACACAAGCTGAAGAGCGCTCTCATGTGCCTCTGAAATCAGAGTTGAGAGTACGTCGCAAAGAATGTGTCCATGAGCTCACTGGTCTCAACATTACATGGTTTCAAACACCAGGCTTTTTCAGGAAAAATGGGGGAAGGTTTCAAACATTCACATGCAGAATGCACGTATTAAGTACAGAACAGGTGGGTGAAGATCTCTCTCACCTCCTTTCTCGAAAACAAAAAAGAAAACTACAGATTTAAATTAAATTAACTGGCCCTAACTCTCAAACCTTACATGCATCATAAAAATCAATTCTTGAATATATACCATTTTATTAAGCACAGTTGTGATTAAATGTCCTTACATGAAAAGTCTGAATCTTTTCTCTCCAATACTTGATGTTCTCCCTGCCACCATACTATACATAATGCTAAAGCCATGCAAAACAGTAAAAAATACTAAAGAATGCAGCATGCTGAGTAGTTTTAAAATTTAGAGGCTTTCCGAGAGATGAAAGAAACGTTTTGCTATCACTGTTTGAACAAGAGAATTTTGTATGCTGCAAGCTATTTACACTGTTCTCCTACAAGGAAAACTTGGAAGAAGCAGCATTATATATGGATATTGCTTATGTGTTCATACAGTTTTCTGTCTTGCAGGACTGAAATGAGGATGAGTTACAAGATACTGGAATGACAGAGGTGAAGGAACAAGAGAGGAGAAAGCTGAAAACCAACTATTTTCCACTTTTGTATTGTCATTTCATGTCATACAGCAGCTTTTATGTTTCTGTCTTATTCCCCTGCCTCACTTTATCCAGCTCTGTTCATGATTATTCTGACAAAGAGTATTTTTTGGGGTTTTGCAGATGTGGGCTGTGTTGTGGTATCACTTTACAGGTGGCTAACATGAAACGCTCATTCTTTACAAATACTAGAACTGGTTATTTGCACCGGGAAGTGCTGGAGGGATTGATACGATGTAGATTTTGTAGCACCTGCATGGCTTTTTCAAATAGTGGGGGCTCCTTTAACCATTGATTTACTTTTTCAGTTAATCATGACCTAAACTGCATTGGTTTTTATCGTGCAATAAATCATGGCTTTTCAAAATGCAACAATTCTTAAGGGCGCTACAGAGTCTATTGGAGAGAGGGAAAAGGTGGATATTAACTAAAAGGTATTCCATATCCCAAATGATAAAATGAGGCCATCATCCAAAAGCAAGAAGTTTCCAAAGCCATAAAACAAAACTGCACATTGCTGGAAGAAGTGACATATAAAGACAATGCATATATAACAAGAATGGTGAAAGGAATATGTACAGTCGTAAAATCACATCCACATTTGTAAAATGTTACTAAACCAGTAATGCGAATAGCTTTCACATTGTCATGTCCCCAGGCAAGAATACCAGCTCTACTCGTATCCAAGAAAGCCCAAAATGCCACATGCTACAACGGCGAATCTCCTGCGTGCCACACAGTCCGTTCAGAAAGTGTGCGTGCATACGAAATCCAGTGAAGAACTTAAAATGACAGCGGCACAGCACAAGCAAAGACACGCATATGTGGATGGGCCTTGGCACCTGTCATTCAACAGGCTCCAAGACACGACCTTCTCAGTCACACGCCTTTCTTTCTGCCTCCACTTTCCCTTTCGTCCAAGTAACCAGTGATGAGTCCCCAGGCCTAGCTCAGGACTAGGGCCTGAGTTTCTATCCTTTCCAGGGGGTTACCTGAGCTTACCACTGTCAGGCAAACTTTTTAAAGGCCTCCTCCCTCTTTCCTCTGCTTCTTTCCTTGTTTTGTGTTACTCAGTCACCTAATACAGTGAGTTATCTTGTATGTTGCTTATGTAGGGTAGGGGAAGGCCAATTCAACAAGGCTTTCTTCTTAGTTACCTTTGCTTCTACCTTAGTTAAAGAAAACCTTATTGAAACATATATTCAAACCTACTGGCCATTCGGCAGCATAGCCTTGTTTTGGACAATCTCCTACTCTTTGAAATAAAGCCTTTGTTTGCCTCTTACATTCGTCCTTAAACCCAATTCCCAGTTTATCATTTTAGTCTTGTTTTAGTCTATTGTCTCTTTGAAGGGATGTAGGGTTCAGCATCTTCTTTCTCAGTGGCTGTCCTTTGGGAAGACACTGACTTGAACATGGACTTTTATTTCTGCCTTTTGCAAAAAGGCCATCACCATGGTCTACTCCATCAGTATCTTCAGGAGAGTAATTTGCTACCCTCATTTGTCTGGAGCCACTGAGGAAAACAGTGCCTTTTCTCCTGCTGACAGATGCATTAGCTTTTTCTTCACACTGAGGCTTTAAAACTCCGTGTCAGTGCCAGGGAATCCCAAGAGTAAGAGTCAACTTTAAAGCTCTGGACTTGATTAGTTTAGTTTGAAACCTGATTTGGTTTCATGACAGCAGCAAGAAAGTTCACAGAGTCCTACCCACATCTGAAAATTTCACCCCAGACAGAAGGCACGATAAGGTTTGCGTGGCTGAAAGTCTTAGAGGGAGCTGCAAAGGAATGGCATGGCACCTTGGCCTCTCCCTGAATGCACCATTTCGGTTTGCTTACTTTTATCATATGGTATGTGGAATTTTGAAATGCAAAATACATGCAACCGTATTATTACAATTTTATTTACTTTAAAAAATTTTTCTCCAACAATATTTCTTATGGAATGCTGATGAGCTTTTCTGCTCTTGCAGCCATGTAGTGAAACACTTCTGACTACCTCTAACTGTACCAGTTAGGCAAAAGGAGTGAATCGTTTGCTATGGTATACCTACCACAGGATACGGTGTGCGTACTATGGACAAAGCACAGGTAGTATGCTGGCTGGTGTACAAGCAATTGTCAAATGGCTAGCTACTCCCTTGTCTGCAGTGAGAGAACTGTAGGTAATGAAGGATTGTCTTCTCCCCATGCATGATGACAGGGGCTAATGGGAAAGGAAGAGGGTGAAGAAGAAAAAACACCTCACGTCTCTCTGTATGAATATTAAAAGGAACAGGCTTCTATTGTCAGAACTTGAGTCAGTGATGCCTGTGCTTGGGCTGCTTCTCCTGATTGCACTGAATGTCACAGTACAAAATGCAGCGCAACTCTGATTGCCCAGCACTGTTCATGTTCTCTCTATGGGAACTGGACAGTGATTTTTCTTTGAATACATCATTTACAGCTTGCTACAGTGATTCTGCAAAGTCAATACATATCCTTAGCACAAAGCAAAGAATGAAGGGCATTATGGAGAAAGAAAGAAAGACACCACAGTGACAGAGAAAGATGAATTCCATTGCACAAGCACATTACAGGTTCCAGTCATAGGAATAAAATTATTATTTTTTTTTAAAAACACAAAGTATTTTTCAGAATACATGTAATATGGTTATATTTAAAACGATCTTGTGTGCAGCCTACATGTCACTACTGACATAAACTCTCTGGCAGTGAATTATCATATGATTATCTACTGTGCAAAAAAGACCTGTTTATTGATTCAAGTCACATATATTTGCAAGGCAAGGTTTGTAGACACAGGTAATATTTTTTATTAGACCAACTGATTAGAATGGAAAGATGGATCAGGCACACAACCCCTTCCTAGAGCAAAAACTGGTCTGTTTTTTTCCCTAGGTACTCAAGCTGGCTTCATAAAAGATGTTATTTCTCCTTGCAAACTTAGCTTCTGTTACAGCCTTAGATCACCGTGACTGCTACAATCCTGTTACTTATGTAATTATAAAATACCTATCTGGGAACCTGGTTACTCCTCTGCATTATTAATAGTGTCCGACATGTTTTCACTGCTGTATTGGGAATACGCTTAGACAAAATCTTCTCCTGATCACCTGAAATAATCAAATTGCAGCCTACGTGCATTGAGGAAGTTTATGGAAAGCAATTTTCGCTCACAGGGTATTAAGCTGTAGTTTGCTAGAAAGCAGTTACATCCCTTGGACTTGCAGTAGGTATACACTGTCACTCGTGTGTCTTACTTCCACAGGTAACAAAAGGAGTTAGCAGGTGATCTACCAGTCTTATATTTGCTTCTTCCTTGAGATCACTGCTGTTGCAGGGAATGGCTTGGAGTCCACGTTTTTCAAGTGGAATTTAGGACTAAATAGGGAGTAAATGAAAGATAAGCCAGACAGTGTCCTCAGTCTCTTGTCCTGACTCAGGACTCAAGATGTAAGATTTACGATTTTCAATGGGTGCTTGGCTTCAGCTTCAGAAATCCACCTCATTTTTTGAGAAATCTACATCATAACCTCTAAGTAATTTCATTGCAGTTTAGAGGGATCTCATTAACTGTGTTCCCTCCCTGTTTTTCATGTGTGTTGCCTCTGGATTTTGGTTCTGCTGAGGGCCAGGGGCAAAGAGCTCAGGGATCTCCTGACCAGAGCCACATGCAAGTCCTATCTGGTCTCACAGTATGGATACACTTTGATGAAGAGTGCAGACATCCCTCGGTGCCCGTGGAGCTCAGTGGTGGCTTTGAGGGCAAAGCTCTGCAGCAGAGCTGGTCAGTTTTCTCTGAGCAGGGAACAGAGCATGGCAGATCGCTGGGGGACAAAAATGGGTGTGTTGGACTTCTCTGCAGAAATCCCCTTGGGTGGTTTGAAGAACGCTCACTGACCTGCTGTAAGTAGTGTAGCGCGAACAACGCCAAACTGTCAACTACATCAAGAAGGAGAAGTTTTAGTCCCATCTCAACCCTTCGCAATCCCCACTGACAGGAAAAATTGAACATGTCCTTAACATTAGAAGGGAGGAATCTATTTTGTAGTGTGCTACAGGCATGATCTAGACAAATTGTGCCTATATTTTATTTGAACCCATCGCAACACAACATAACAAGGCATTTCAATTACCTCAACCAGCTACCAATACGACTTTATCATTTCAATTTTTCATCCCTTTTCTCCAACTCGGCGTTTCTTCTATGGAACACTGTAAATCTCATCAGTCCCAGCCCAGTTTAGGCTAATAAATTTCAGTCACCATCTCAAGCCTAATGAAAAGGGGAAGCTCGCAGTGGAGAAAGCCAAAGGCCCCAGTTACTGCCTTGGGCCTTGAGCTCACCCTTCTGAACGGGGGCGTGGATGGGCTCATTCACCCCTGCTAGCTCGGAGACGGGTTTGGCGCAGAGAGAGGCAGAGCCGTTGCATCCTATTGCACTAAGCAGGGCTGCGGGGTTGGGCCACCCCCAGGAACAGACCCATACGTCCCCTTAAAGAAAAATTTAGGCAATGGTTTGAAATATGCCATGCCAGAGCACAGTCTTAGAGCCTGAAGACAGACGAGAGCTATGCATGCAGATCTGGGGCAACACATTTAACCACAGTAACTTTTATGGTCTTCTGGCATGCTGTTCCTGTCTTCAAGGAGGGGGGACAAGTTAAGCAGGAAAACAGTTATTTACATAGTAACTGGAAATGTACTGAGGTCCCAACAGACAGATTGAGAAAAAAATAATTTTGTACCATAATTATGTTTTTTTCTAAAGGACAGTGATAAAGCTTAAGGTTTTCAAAGATTTTATGGATATACAGAAGAGGCAAATGAGTTAAAATAATACTGCAAATCAACATGCTTGTATGTTTATTAATTCTGACTAAAATGTGCCATCTGTGACTGAGAATTTTACTAAATAAACCCCACAAATTATAGATTATTGTAGCTAAGAATCTTCATGGCACGGTTTCTTAAGCTCTGGTACTGAAATAGCTCCACTGTAAATGAATATTTACAATAAAAGTATACTCATAAAAGTTCCAAAGCATTTTCTAGTGACAGTCTGTTCAACTATTTAGTGATTCGAAAGAAAACTCTCCAAGAAAAGCTCCATACCAGTGCAGTACATAAAATATAGAAATGTATGAAAAATGACAAAGGCAGTATGTTACTGTTGAGGTGCCTATAACTTGATTGCTAAGCTGGTTGAAGTAGCTTTTCATAAATGGAATATGTCCTCTGTTTGCCTAGAATAGATAGAATAAGAGCAAAGTCAACAAAAAGCCGCCTCTTTATTTTTCTTTGAAGACATCACTTTCTCTGGAATATAGTAAAAATCTGTGTTCAGGGCACGTTAGCTAATTCTGAGGCATGTGTTCACAAGCAGACACATAAGAGGCTAATTTACATGCTTAAAGGCAATTGAAACTTTGTTTTGCCTATGTAAATGTACCTGCCCAGCGTAAGACGTGGGCCGTCCGGTATGCCCATGTGTGAACTGGGTTCACAGGTTTTAAAAAAAAAAAAAAAAAAAGTCTGATCCGCTACTGCTGTCACTGTAGCTGGCATCACAGCACAATTCAGGCAGAAAACCTCAAGACATGTATCAGACCAAATCCTGTGGACCTTACTCAAGCAAAAAATCTTGTTGATGTCAACAAACATTTTCCCCAAAGAATCTGTACACAACTGAGCCTTTTTTATACATTCATATTTTAGCACCCTTGAATATCTGCAACAAAAACAAAACAGGTTTTCTTCTTTAACTCGGGGATCAAGGTGTCGGCGAATGAAAATGCAAAAATGCCCTCCTTTAAATCCAGATAGGGACTACTTTTATAATTTTTGGATACCTTGGAAGGATCTGAGTTTTTAGGTGAGTATAGAGAACTGTTTGAAGAGCAAGTTCCTTTAAAAACAAGTCACGATGGTCAGACACAGGAGTATTAACCACTCAGCGTATGTTTTTTCCTATGAAGCAATCATTTTAATACGAGAAGCATGCACTTAATTTCCAAAGGGTTCAAAATAGTAACTGTTAGTCAACAAACCTGCATCCTGGGTGCTTTTTTTAGTATTGCTTAGGTCCATACCCAGACCAGGGCCCGTTCTGTCAAAGATAATATGTCCTTAGGCCGAAATTCAGCTAGGGTCTGTTTGCTAGAAATGACACGCACTTCAGTTTCCAGGTCTGACCACCTCCCTACCATGGACTCCATGTTTAGAGTTTTAAGGTAAACAAACCATGATAAACTGTCAATGGCACGGAGGGTTTCACCCTTGACAGCACCTTTGGGTCCAAGAGCTGGAGAGAAGAGAGAAGACCCCAGTCACCTTCTGTGGAGGAAGGGTACCTGCTAGAGATAAATGTAAGAGGAGCAAAGAGAATATTTTCAGGAAGCACCTTACTGGTTGTCATAGTCAGAGCCTAGATGAAAAATCATAAAAAAGAAAGAGTTTCCAAAGAGCTCAACCTACTTTCAAATTCAGCAGACATTTTTAGCAACAATAAAGAGGAGACAGGTCTGGACATTTTCAAATGGTTTCAGAAGTGCTGAAATAGTGCCCAGTCCAAAACAGCACTGCACATTTGAAGGTAAGATTTGTGTTTGTTTGAAAATGAAAGACTATTAAGAAAGAAAATGAAAAGATAAAAGATTAAAAAATGCCCAATGACTTATAAATGAAATAAGACGCTATTTTTAAAATTTCTGTAGAAGAGACATCACTCTTTACTAAACTCTAACAGCTCTTAATTTATCATAATGTAAATGGTTTAATTAATGTTTAATGACACAGCACTTTGCACAGGAACTGATCTCCAAATACACTGCTTTAGGAAAGGGATTTGGTACCCTGAGAAATACATTTACGTGAGATGGGACAAACGTGTGGTTCATGTAAATCATTTTAGCTCCAACAAGGGCAAGAGAATGATGTTGATTTCCACAAGTTTACTACCTGTAAGTGACATTACAAGTAACATATATTATCTTAGTGCTTATCTCACACATCTGTGTGTGCATATGTCTTTGTAGCTCTTTTTTGTTTTCTGGTAACACAGATGGACTTTTTGAAATCACTGAATTACATTGCTTGAGACAAGTACTTTTAAACTACAATTTTTGCAGTGCTACCCTCTAATGCTATGCACTCTGATTGCAAATGTCAGCAGTCTACTAGTTGCTAAGTTATGTAGCAACACTCACACAAGATAAAATGAAGAGACTGTAAGAAAACTCACAGTATTCAATAACATTACTTAATAAGGTAACTTACTAAAGTAAGCCCAAAAGTCCAACTAAACACCCTGTAGACACAGTAAGAGGAAATTTGAAATTATGCAAAAGGTTCATAACAAGACAGATCTCTAATCATGGAGTACTGTATCACAGAAACTAAGTGAAAGATTTGAGTAGCATTTACAGCTTTTCTTGCTTGATTTAGTATTTTTCTTTCTCTCAGATGATTGTTCAAGCTTCCTTCTTCCATACAATAAGGAAATAAAACAAAAGACATTTTAATTTCTAAAGTTCTCCAAAGTGCAGAGTTCAAACAGATACAATTTTCCAAGTGCTTTGGAGGCTGCGTCAGTCACAGGGCTATTCTTGGTATAGCCACTGGCAATCCAAGAGCAAAGCAGAATGAATTCTGGAGCAAGACAAAGACCAAATGCCTCCAAGTCAAATTCTAACTAGGTGGAATTATCTGTAGGAAATAATTACTGAATCAAACTGTAATACTGTTTGGCACAGGACTGTCTGGCAAATGGAGAGATACAAGTTATTCTAGGTGCTAGGATCTTGTTTTCTTGAGGTATACCTTTAAATATCAAAAGTTTCTGACTTTTTACATTGCTCTTTTTCATTTATTAGCTTTTGGAAACGTGGAGATGTTGTTTTCAGCTATAGTAAATTTGCTGCTCCTACAGCTTTAGCTCAACTCTTACCTAAACTGGCACTACCACAATTCAACAAAACACTGAAGTTCAACAGCGTAACTGTTTTCTGAATTAGTTACCTACAAGAAAATGTATAATTTGCTTTCAATTTCCTCACTGGTTCCATCACATGGTACGTGTACTCCAGACAATTTAAGCTAACTCAGCCAGTTTGCCTCCTGCAATGAAGGGCCCATTTCCTTCAGTGACAATTTATGTTAATGATAATCAGATGCTTTTTTAATTAACAATGACCTACAAGCATCCTAATATATTTCTCTCTCCCCCCTGATGGTAGTTTTTTACAAGACTGTGTCACTCCATTTCATTTGAAACTTGGGGGCTCTTATATTTGTACAGACAGCATAGGTCCCACAGCCCCTTCATTTTTGCTTTTGCAGCATTTATGTTCATATTTCCCTGTCAGCGTGTGTAGCTCTAGAAATGGTAGCATGGTGGGGGGCTGGGGGAGAGCTGTGTTGCTCCGGCTGTGCAGAACTGATCTTCACATGTGAAACAGCTCCGAAATTGCTCAAATATGCTAGACTTCCTACACATACCTAGAGTGGCTCCATATTACACATACAGGGTCGTCTTGGACACACTACCAAAATGGCAAGGTCATATGCTATCAGTAATAGCCGTGGTGTAGAAGACAAACAGTAAAAGTAGGCAGTAGAGACAATAGACATATATGTACACATACAAAAGACTGCAATGTGAAATGTAATTCCTTTTATTCTATGCCACATGTATTTCTAAGAAATAACACTTTTATAAATTGTTTCAGTGCAGAAGGATATAGTCCCTAATCTTACCTCCTCCACAGAAAAACCCCAACTAGGCTTATAGTTCAGAATTGTTACAGTTTCTTTCCAGAGCCTTTTTCTGCACTTCTTGTCTGTCAGGGCTATTGCTGCCCAAGAGACAGAGCAGGCAGCTGCCTAGGACAGCAGACTGCAGAGGGCAGCAAAAATGTGCCCATCTCTCAGCTGTCCTGTGTCACACTCTGGCACGTTAATACAAATCTGCTTTCCTCTCTGACTTCTGCTAATAATGCAGGAGCGCGACCTGCGATAGCTGAGGCATGTTGTGTGCACGTTGTGCTCCCTGCCTTCCCTTCTACAAACGCAACAGCCTCCCGCAGAGAGCTGGGCACGTGTCTGGCTAATGCAAGTGGGATTTGGAAGCCTGCTGCAGGTCAGGAGTATCTAGCTGGAGTCGGCATCTTTTTACGCTGTCTGATGGTAGCCTGATCATGTGTCTAGAAGTCTTGTTCCGAAGTCTCTTGAAAACAGTTTTCCCAGTTGATGCTATTTCTAAGCCACGGCTATGTGGATTGAACAGTTTTCCTTTGGCAGTGTGGGTAGGGATGTGAGCTCATTCATGTCCTGACACACTTTTTAACAAGAGAAAGGGAGACACCACTGGATGCTATGGTATGTTGATGACTCAAATTTGGGAGAATCAAACTTCTTCTCGGATCCATGTAACCTTACTCTAGCCTGTGGGTACTCACTAGTGGTTTTAGGGCTTTTGACTGCTGTTTAGATAAGTGGGGCTCTTCCAATACAACGGCTGGAAATTAACCTACAATAAGGAAGGTCCCAGTTGATGTCATACAATCCTTGCCATGGCCACTATAATAGAAAAACTTTACTTAGAAAAGAGATTTTGGAATATTTCCAGACAGCAATCAGGCTCTGGAGGCAGCAGAAAGATGACTTCTGTGGCTGCTGGAGCTGATGCATTGTTTTAGGTACAGGGAATTTTGTTAATCCAGTCAGGAGCTGATAAATACCTGATCTGGATCACAGGAACCAGAGGCACAAAGGGGAGAAAGGATCAGCATTTCCTAGAATTCTGAAGCTGAAATACAGTGTGTGTGTGTGTGTGTGTGTGTGTGTGTGTTTTGTTTTGTAATCATTGACACTAGGTGGTCATCCAAGCTTTGTTGACCATTCAGATAGCACCCCAAGGTTTTATCCCATTTTGACAAATTCAGCAGTATCCTTCACAGATCGGTGGTATACATTATGCTGTTCTTTCTTTCAATTTGCCTTGGCGATCATGGACAAACATGCATAATTTGTGACTTTGCAAATAAGAGTCTTCTTTCTGTTTTTTTTTTTTAAAGGAAAGGTACACAAACACAGACTTAATGTAGCAGTCTGACAATAATTTTATATGAAGCATACCAGAAGCTCAGATTATGGACAATTGGCTGTAATTGAAACAGAATTAGTGCAGCTAATTCCTGGTACTAGGACTCAGGAGGAGGTATTAAGAATCAGGGAAAGGACAATCAGAGAACCATAAGGACTGAAGATTAAGGACTTCAGACTGTCAAATGGATGTACTAGCTGATATTTTATAATTTATTCTGAGTGTTGAGGCAGTTACATGACATGAGTAGACCGCAGATTTTTATTTTAACATAAATTTATCCAAGAAATACTTTATATTTTGCCAAATAAGAATAAATTATTCTGCTTTCACTTGTTTTCTGCCAATTCTGTTACCCAAAACCTGTATAAAATAAAGCCAATCCTGAAGAGCTGGGTGCTAGACAGCTGCCAGGAACTTCAGTGTTTCTATCCTGGCACCACATTTGCCTGTCAGTCTGCAGGATAGGCGTTGCTGACAGGGAATGGAAAGGAAGGAGACTATGGACAGGCAGTCCTCGGAAGCAAAATCGGAAATTCAGCAAATTGCACTGTAGATTTTTGCCTGAGCTCCAACTGAGACACGACAGCACACTGGCTAGTAATGGACATACCTACTTTCTTCAGCTGGCCTTCTCTCTTTGCGTACGTTTGTTTAGCCCTACCGAAGGTAAGTAGAGAGGAAGACATGGAGATGGAGGCTGCTAGAAGCTTGGCTTTGTCTTTGTATTTTCCCTTGAACTGGGCAACATTGAGAGGCTTACAAGGGCCTGGAGTACTTACACACTTGAATATATTCTCTAGACTTTCCTCAAGCTCATCCTTCATCCTACACAATGCTCAAACTTTCACTTCAGCTCCATTACCAGCCAAACACCTGTTTTGGCTGACAGATGAGTGTTTGAGTTCTGTTTTGACAAAAGGTGACAGACTGAATGCACTAGATAAAAATGTCCTTCACACATTTACACTCCTGCAGTTGCAAACAGATCTGGTACAGACGTTAAAACCACGTTTCAGTTCAAATGCACAAGAACCACTCCGTAGGAGTAGCGGTGCATATTCACTCCCCATGTGCTTTCATGCCTCAAATTACTCAAGACTTAACATAACCTAACTACAAGTCTAATTGATTTAACAATAGCTTTTCATTGAGATGAGATGTCAATTCACAGCCATCAGGAGTCTATGACATTGGCAGTTGTTGTTTTTGTTGCAATAATAAAGTTTATTAAGGATACTAAAACCAACAAATAAAATCCAGCTAGGCAGGTAAATATTACACGTGAATGTGAAGACATATGAACGTGAAGCAAATTTAAACAATGGACCTGATGCAGCAAAGTGAATGTGAGATTTCAAGTGTCTGCCCTCCTTCCTGCCTGCCTGCCTACCTTCTGTCCTGCCTGACTGCCTTCCTTCTTCCCTATCTTCCTTCCTGCCTTCCTACTTTCCTGCCTGCCTTTCCACCTTACTAAGCAGCCAGCTAGGCCAAGTGGCTTGTACCATTTATGATCTTGCCTTCCATAAAGAAATTAACAGAAACATCCAATTTTTTTGTAGCTGCAACCAGAAATTTATTCTTCACCTGATCTGCTCTAATGAGAAGCTTCTTTGACTTGGAAACTGGAAAAGTTTCCTTCCCTTTCTCATGACAAACAAAAATAAATCACACCAGTAAACATCAGCCTTTTTCCTTCTGCACTTGCAGAATTTTTTTGCAAATCAGATTTTCTAGGAAGTGTTACTGTCCCTTTCCTTTAAGAGCAAGCAGCATAGTGGCATTCTTTTGTAGAGAACAATTTGCAGGTAGATCCTAATTTGTAGGACCTGATCCTCAACAGACATTGCAAAATATCCTTTCCCTTTTGCACAGCCAAGAAAAATGTAGTTTTCAAAAGCTTATCAAAATAATTTTATTTGTTATTGGGGTTGGTTCTCTCCCCCTGCTTAAATCTAACAGGCACCACCTGATGTTTCCCAAGTGCCCTTACCAGGGAATATTTCCCTATTTACAAATAACAAATGGGCTTACAAGACTGAGGAAACCGTAAGGAGAACGGGACATACAAAAGGCAGAAAAATTGCGTATTATTATTCTTTCCTTAACGATCAGTGAACCTCACTCCCAGAGTAACTCTACCTGTAGTCCATTGCCTTTTTTTCATGCGCTGGTGTGAACATGCAAAAGGCAAGGGTAATTTATTGTATCCCAACTCCCATTCAATAAACATTATTCATGGTTTGGTGGCACCCTCCTCCCTTGGGAAATATGATCTAGTTTTGCTTCGAGGCTCCTGCAATTAACACATCTCTGATGATTTCTGGGTTTTTTCAAGAATAGGCAGGAGGAACATCATTAGAATTCACTGAGGTCTGCTCTCATCCTCTGCAGTTTGCAATGTATCTCACTAGCAGGACAATTTAGGTCATCCTTGACTGAGGAGCTGTCCTTGGCCATCTTGCATTGAACAGTGCTTCCAGCTGTTCAGTCTTTCCATGGGAAACAGCCACCCTACCAGGAACATTGGAGAATAAAAGTTTTTCTCTTGCTCTCAGTTTAGCTCAATTCCTCAGCCAATTCTGCTTTTGTTTGTAGCTATGTTGGCTGCAACAAGATATTGTGGATATGTCAGTGGAAACTCAGAAGGAAGCTGATATAGAGAAGACACTTTCTGTACTGAGTTTTCTAATCTCTGCATAGGAATAAGCAAAGAATTCCTCCATTCCTGAATTTTCTGCTCATTTCAAGTTCCGGGTAAATAGGCTGAGGAACTGGCTCTCTGCATGTTCTTTCACCTGCCCAGCAAGACATAGGAGCAGAGACATCGCTATCCTCCACATCACTTTTATATCTGGCATCCTGAGGATCACAGGGCTAGAAGCAAGCAAGTCACATATAAATTTAGCTTCCGATTTTGAAGGTCCTATGATGCTCATAGATGAACATGTGTGACTTAAGTTGCAGTGCCCATCTCCATGGTTTTACTGTGGTTTTTTCCACTCTCTTCTGGTTATCTTGTTATGAACTCTGTCACTTCCACAGTATGAGCCTTCTGTTGCCTCTCCGCAGCTTTCCTGTCTATGATGGTTTTAATTTATTTCATCCCACACATCACAGACTCAAAATCTTATCAACTGAAAGGAAGACTTCTCTATATTTTAACCAGTTACCCTTATGAGGCTAGTGCAAAACAAAGAACACAAGAACTTCCATTCTTAGCACAGAGTTTAATGAACACCAAGGTCTGTGGGGTCTGAATGTGGTTCAGTAGATAGTATGAATATATGAAAGGCTGAATCACTTCCCTGATAGAGTTCCCAGGGACCTGTGGAAGAACATTGTGTTTCCTCTTGTGGAAACTCCCCTGTGAACTTGGGTACTGAAAGGATGGGAAACATCCTAGAACAGTCTAGGATACCAGCAGATGTTACAGTTAATTATCAAAGTCATTGAGGTTTAGCCACCTGTTACTGAAGAGTGAAGCCCCTGTCTCTACTCCTGCATCAAGCAATAGGTGGTGAGCACCTCTGCTCTCATGGAGGCCATGGGCTCACATGGGATGCCACAGAGATGTCTCATTGCGCACTTCTGAGGGCAGGATAAAGCCCTCTGGAAAGTGCTTCATGTTAATATTTTTTGGGGGGAACTCCTGTAAAGAGTATATAAAAATATGAAACAGGAGAATCTAAATCAGAGTGTTTACTGTGTTTCAAGATGCAAGGTTTTCATATTATTATTAGTATTCACAAACATCGCCACAACTAAGTTGATACTGTCCACATCCAGATTGTTTTGAAATAAAGTACCAGAAGATTAAATGGCAGAATTTACATAACTCTGGAGCATTTATCATGCTACATTATTATGCCCTTCAATTGCCAAATACATGCCACTTGTCTGAGACAGTTTAATGTGACCTGGAATAGTTTTGCATTAATATCCTCTCAGGCTAGGTCTACATTAACAAACAGTGCTGCACAACAGGAGGGGATCTGTAAAGTGAAACAGCTGATACAGAGGATCAGACATGAATACTCTACACATTTTGGAAGGGTTTACTTTAGACTAGGTCTAGCCTGATCCTGTGAACTGCATGCCTGTTAGTGTTTGGAGCATATCAGTGTGCACCCAGAGTGTATCTTCTGGTTTATTTTCATATGGAAGTTAGCATGTTTTCAATACAAATATGAAACATAAAACCCCTCATTCCTCATCTGAACTAAAACTCTTATGTAGAAGCACCTTAGAGACCAATTGTTTTTCGACATAAGAAATTAAAAGAAATCTTAAAGTCAGAGAATTCATACTACGAGGCCTTAGCTGATTAATTTTGATGCTGAAAACAACTGACAGGGTCCTGTGAAAATTTTAGTACAGGTCTCAAGCAGCTGTGTCTACATTCAGCTCTGGCATCCAGATGTGCACCTTCTAGAAGGCAAGGAGGTGTGGTCAGATAGCATGGACAGTGGGGAGATGGGGCCCATACAGTGCAAAACAGAGCACACCTGCACCTCACAGCTTATCGCAGAGAGGGCAGATCTGGTCAAGGCCAAGGTGTTTCACGAGGAAGAGAGAAATTTGGACTTAACGCTGATCATGTTGGCTTCACAGGCTGTAAGTAAGGACAGGCTGTGACCCTCTGTCTAAATGAGAAATACTAATGTACACTTCTGAATAGGTGAGAGCTGCCTGAAATATTCCAGCTTGTGCAACGTTTGGAATTTGTCTGATAGACTGCAGGAAATAAAACTTATAAAAATGTAGCACAAAAAGAGGAGAAAATAAAAATGCTCTTAGTCATTCCCTGGAGCACAAACAGCCCTTCAAACAATATTCTGAGTAAAAACGAGATTTAAAGCTCAGAGCATGGGGCAGCCATTATAAAAATCAAGGAGAAATTCCCATTTCCATCTATTTCTGTTGCTAGAGCCTTGCTGTTGGCTGGCGTAAAACCTCATCAGCAGAGGATAACTGAGGCTTCTAGAGTCTCTGGCATAAATAAACTTTAATAGGTATAATAAAACATGTCACTACTATAGCAACATTGGAATGGACACACGCGGTCAGATCATTTCTGAGGTGGAGACCACCAGAACCAGACATAATACTGAGGGTATATTGTAGATATATTTATATCTACAACATCAGTAAGGTATTTTCAGGTTTATTCTCCTGACATTTCTTAATGCAGTCAGTTTTGGGTTTCTGCATTTTTTTTTTTTTTTAATCTTGTGTGCTTACTTTTTGGATGAGGTTTTTCACTCAGCAGATATTTTCACTGAGCTAGCCACTATGACACATAGGTTTCTAGGATTCATCTATCTGGAGTCCAGCAGAGGCTATGTGTTGTATGAATTAACATCCTTTCCACATATTTTCATCAGACAACATATTATTACCCAAATGTTTACCTCTGGCTTGAAATAGTTTATTCAGATTTGTATTGAGATCTCTACAAAGAACCTTCCCTTCTGGATTCTCATGTCGTTATCCTGAAGGACTCTCTTGCTGCACGAGTGGAAAGGCCAACATGAGGGCCTGATTCAGAGACAGTGGGGCTCTCTGTTGATTTCAACAGCCTTTGGGTCATAAACCAAGCAATAAGTTCCTGCATTGTCTAAACAAGCACATCATGTAAGCATGCCAAGCTGCACCCCAGGTCCTTTCTGGAGAGGCAGACTTCTTTAACCCATGTAATTTAAAGACAAAGCCAAAGAGACACAAAATAAAGCAGCCAAATACAGGTTTCCTCACTCTCCAATGACAGATAGAAAGAAAAAGAGCTATAACAACAGTTACTGGCTGCATCACATAAGCCAATGCTGGACACTGTCATATTCCAGGAGTAAGATATTGTGAGGTTGAATGTAGCCTTGATGAAGATCAAGCAAAACCTCTACCATGGACTTCTGGAGGGCAGACTTTGGCCTGTTCAGGACACTGGTTGAGAAAGTCCCGTGGGAGGCAGTCTTGAAGGGCAAAGGGGTCCA
>VZTL01056562.1:41107-71959 GCA_013400535.1 Scopus umbretta | reverse complement strand
GAGGGGAGGGGTTGATGGTTGGACTAGATGATCTCAGAGGTCTTTTCCAACCTTAACAATTCTATGATTCTGTGATTCTAAGATAAGAGGGAGAGAAAACCTGCATAATATCTCCCACAACACCAGAATCAGAGCATTCTCCCCTCCAGCAGTGCTAATGACATTACCACCTTATTCCTCTATCTAAAGCCACGGCTAAGTAGAAGGCAAACTAGACCTGATTGTCTTAACATTCATATCTGGGACCTTGCACAGCCAGAAGGCTACCCACTGCAGATGCTCCTGCCATTCCAACCAACAGGTGATAACCAAGTGCAACACACTGTTATCAACTGTGCTGGAGCTAACCCCAGATTAGCTCTTGTGTGTCAGTATAGTTACTTCAGATGTATATCAATTTGTCTGAGAACAATATCTGACCAGTACTTCATGTTAAAAAGATGCAGCTGTAGGAATTGCACTTACCCAGATATACTGAAAAGGAGAGGTTTGTAACAGACTGCCATGCTGCAAGTGTTGATGGTGGTGCAAACCCTTACCTTTTAATCTAAATGGGAAAACTTTCAGTTACTGCCTTCCTGTCTGAACCTCACAATGTTAAGCTCATTCCTACTTGCTGAAAGTTTCATACTCTCAATCTTCTGTTTCACTGAATTTGCACCTTTGTTACATCTCTTCCCCATTATTAACTCCACAGACATGGCGGTCTTAATCTTGACTTTTTCATCACTGAACCTCAGGGTTATTACCTTATTTGTAAAAATCAGCTGGTGAGTTATAGATAAATAAAATAGATAAATAAAATAAATGAAACAAACAGGCAACACTGCTGGTAGTTACCTCTGAGAGCCCAGAACAGCTTTCTCATCTTTTTCTGCAGCATCCAGTGACTTAAGGGCAAGTTTGAAGAAAATAGGTGAGAGGCAGCGTCTAAAATTATAGCACCTGCTTTACTAAAGTCCTGCTCCTTGGCCTTTGCCATTGCAAGTGCCTTTGTATCTTCTCAGTTGAGGTAACTCATTTCCCTTTGGCTCGTGTTTCACGTTCAGTATCTTTAAAATCTGATGGTCAGCTATATTTGCACACTTTTTCCATTTCAGTCCCCAAAGAGCCGTCTAGAATCTCCTTATGTACATGTTTATATGCTGCTCTTGCTTTCTCCTCTCCATCCCTGCAGTCATCAGGGCCCCCAACATCTGAGTGCTGCCTAGCATGCTTGCTCCCTGCAGAGGTGGAGGGGGCACTCAGGTGCGGCACCTGCTAGCAGGGAGGGATGTTCATTAGACATTCAGGATTTAAGAATCCTGAGAAAGCTAACTCCTGGGTCTGTGGCCAGAACCAAACAGCTTGCATAACGTCATCAGATCCTCCGTACTCTGTACAAGCTCTGTCTCGGGAGCTAAGCACACTCCCCAGCTTCTTCTTCCTTTACAACAAAAGGGCTTACCATTAAAGTGCCCAGCTATAACACTTTTAATACCCAGCTTTACACAATTGCAGCCAGAATAACACCTACACTAGGGGTTCAGACAGCGTGCTGCATTGCTGCTGAAGCTCACAGACTTCCCCTCCAACCTCAGTGTTGCTTGCCTGGGGGGCAGTAGACCTCATGATATGACTCTGACACCTGTGTCCTGGAAGCGCCCCCTGTCTCTGCCTTCAGGGCTCACTGCCTGGTTGAAGACCCCTCAGAGGGAGCTGGCTGACCTCAGGCAGCTCCAGCCTCTCTCCTCTCTGAGACGGTGACACACCTGTCTGGGTTGACAATTTCAGGTAACTGCGGATAACCACTACCTCTGTTGATACCATGGCAATTCACAGCCAGCATTTTCTGACATGGGTAGGTACAGTTTCTTTTTATGAAGTAGTGGTGGCCCTGGTGTCCCCAACTCACATCAATCAGGGGGGTTGTTTTCCCTTAACTGTCACTTTACATATACATAATTCCCCAGAGACTCTGGCATCTGGTCCTAACAGCCCAGGCATTCTTGTTTTCAGCAGAACAAAATGTTATGCCTACGGACTAGCCACTGTCAAAACCAGTTACCTTCTGAATGTCTCCCTTCTTAACGCACCTGTGGGTGCTGCCTGCAAATAGAGTCAAAAGCCGTCTCGCTTTCTTCTCCTTGTTTTCTACAATTCCAGGAAATCTCAGGACTCTCTTTTTTTGCTTCTTCAGCTTCTTCCACTCAGCACAACATATATCTTGATTACCTTTTACTTCAGGAACCGTAGAACTCTCAGAGCTCACTTAATGCTCAAACCGCTTCAGGATGATTGGCTCCAGCCTTTACTATTTAGGTTGCTCATTATATCAGCAAGAGTTTATGAGTTCCTGGCTCAGGCTTACTGGATTCATCCTGCCTAGCTGAAACACCTTCAGGAGGAATTTTGTCTCTTCACACTTCTTCTCATAGTTAATGGGGAAGGAGAGGAGGATGAGAGCTATTCTCTGGAATTGTCTCTGCCTCATTCTCCCCCCTTCATTAGCTGCAGCAGGAGATAATGAATGTGATGAGATAGGGTCCTCCTGGAGGTATTTCAGAGAAACGAGGTGGAGCTGGGCCTGCGAGCATTCCAGATTTTGGAGTGGTGTTTTTTTTAGAACTTCTCTTCAACTGAGCAAAAGTAACTGGGAACAAGTTAAGCTTGACTGATACAGTTAAACAGCTTGCTACACCAACCCTTTATTAAAAATCAAACAAACAAACAAACAAAAAACCCCCAAAAACCCCTTCATTAAGCAACTGAATTACTTAGGGTTGGGGGATAAGAGGTTTTTTTTCAGTTTCTCAGGAGCAGTTAGATATTTCCCAATGAAAAACTTATAAATCACAGTGAGCTGAAGGTATCCAGGGTCTGTTATCTTAGCAAGCATATTGCTACCTTCAGTTAGACCAGACAACATATCAGGCCTAGCTTTTTGGGAGGGGAAAAAAAAAACAAAACAAACCACCAAAGAAGTTTCCCTTGAGTGGAGATAAGTTCAAAGAGCTATGCATTCCCTGTAGCTGAGAGGACTAAGACTCAATTACACTGTAATTCTGCTTTTATCCCTGATATCTTAAGAGAGCACGGATCTGGCATATGGAACCTCCTTGCAGCTTCACAATATAGAAGAACAATTGGAGAAGAGAGAGATACATCCCACTAACTGTGTGCACATCAGGACACTGCAAAACCAGAACATTGAATGCTGGTAAATCCTTCTATTTTCTAAAAATAAAATAACAAACCTAACAAGTACTTCCTGGTAGCATCCCTGCCTTGTCAGAGAAGCATATTCTTGCCCAGTGGATGTAGACTGGACTCTGTGGTCTGCCAGGCAAGAAGCACTGCTTTTTTGTGGCCGTCTTCATGTGGACACTCACACAGGGACAAGAGCAAGTCTTCACCCGACACCTGTCAGTCCGGGTTGAGAAAACTGCCTCCTCAGAGCAGTGCCTATGTGTCACTGTCAGGCAAGAGCCTTCCTGTATTCTCCCATGTTATTCAGCAGGTTTCGGAAGAGATCCCTTTTCAGGGAGCTGTTGATGTTTTGCAACTAATGCCTCTCTGGCTCATAAATGCTGAATGTTGTACCATAATCAAATTCTCATAGGTAATTTGAGACGATAAGCAACTTTTTCTTCTGTGGTTACATACTACAGTCAACAAGGTACACACTGGGGCCCTGGCGATTCATTTGCTGCTGTAAGATCGTGGTGGGTTGACCTTGGCTGGCTGTCAGACACCCACCCAGCTGCTCTCTCAGTCCTCCTCCCCAACAGGACAGGGGGAGAAAATAAGATGGAAAAGCTCACGGGTTGAGGTAAAGACTGGGACTTCCCTTACCAATTCCTGTCATGGGTAAAACAGACTTGACCTGGGAAAATTTAATTCGTTGCCAATTCAAATGAAGTCGTGTNCGGGGGCCGCGCAGAGGCCGCCAGGAAGCCCCGCACGGGGGCCGCCCGGCAGCCCACCACTGCTGGCACCTGGGCACCTGCGCCCAGTACGGAGTTTTCCAAATGTTTCCCCTTACAGATTAAATACATGTATGCGGTGTACACGTATATTACACATCCCTGTAATTCAAGCACACAGGTACCTCCATACATAATTACGTGATACAGAAAAGCTGTTCATCTTTGTAAACCCTTTGTTTGCGCAGGGAGCTAAGAGGCATCGTTTCCCTCTTCCACACCAGCCCTTCTTTACGTGGTGGGCCAGACCCCCAGCTCTTCACAGACCGGGCACCAGCGCGGTCATGTCCATGTCGCCGGGCAATCGCCACAGGAGAGGCCTCTACAAGCAGCGCTTGAGCTAGGAGCGAAATCAGCATGAAGTACCCCTCTTCTTTTTACTGACTGCTTAGCTAGCTTGTCTAAGGATTATTTGATCTACTACAGACACTCACTTAAATCTTTTATTTTGGGATACCAGTTGTTATTCAAGACCACATGATCTCTGGAAACTGTGAGCGGAATATTGGTATTTCTGTACTAACTCTCCTATCAATACCCCGCATTCTCAGATTGTTATTTTTATCTACAGTTTAGCTCCATGCAGTTTAGAGATGGAAAAAATACGTTAGCTCCATTTCCTATAAACGTGTCATTGCTCCCTGAAATGCCTGGTACAGGCTTTTGTAATCTTTAAACACACACAAAACAGAAGCATTTTTAATGGGGAAAATTGAGGAGCTTTCGGACTGTTTAATATTTTTGGTGAGATTTTTTTTGTTCTTGGGGCACATGGCTCAAAGCTGCGTTATGCCTGATGTCCATTCAAGCTGGGCAACACCTAAATTGCGGGCAAGATGCTGCCTACATCAAGCTCCGGGTTCCTGCTTTCCTAGTTGCGTATGCTGGGACCAGTTTAGAGAAGACAGCAGCTCTCTGCATACCTGGGTTTCCTTCCCAGCATGGTTCACATTGGGTGCCGTTCTTCTGGCATCAAGGCACAGCAGCAAAGTGCCACAGAAAATGAGAAGCACCACAATGCCCGGAGCTTAGAGTTAGCCCTGGTGGACTTAGGATCCCCGGCCCTTTACATCCCATTTAAAAGCATTTATCTGATAAGCTTTTTGGTGGCAAGATCTACCCCTTTTCAGGCTCATGATATCCTGAAGGATGGAGGGGGCACCTGAATGTAGAAAAATACCGTGTTTTTATTACGCTCAAATAAGATGACCTTTTTTTTTCTTAAAATAATCAGCTATCTTTCTTTTTCTGTTGAGAAATGCAGCAAGAATTAAGGTTCACAATATCTGCACGAGAACTGAGAGTGCTGATGTGCAACATACTCTTATTTTTCATGCTTAAACTGCTGTAATTCTCTTTTAACTGGTCTTCCCACTAGGCAAATTTAACGCCTTCAAGCTGCACAAAACTATGCAGCTCATCTTCCCATCGGGAGTAAGCCAAATCTACATATTTTTCCTTCATGGCAGTAAAGTTCTGCAGTGATTTCAAAATGTTATCACTCACATTTTTTAAAGCTCTCTGTGGTCTGTCTCCAGGACCTGCTGATAGCATATTCCCAACAGTTCCAGCAAGAAGAATCTCTCAAGTATCCTCAGACTTAATCAGAAAGACTTGTCAAAGCTTCCTCATTTGATGCACAGACACAGGAATATTATTTAAACCATATAGTATTTGACAGTCGATTTCCTCTTTGCATTCCACACTTAGATGAAAGGACTTTTTTATTATTGTTATTTAGCCTTGAGTATTTTAACTTAAAAGTTATTATATTTTTTAACGTGGTTTAAAACATACTTCAGGGCTGAGAACATCTCTGCCAACTTTTAGCCCAGATTAAATTTTTATGGCTTGATGGGGTTTATAAGGAGATGCTGACACAATCTTAACTTGGTAGCACAAATAAGCCTCTTATATCTTTTCCCCTGCAAAAGTGATTTTGGAGCTTGCAAAAAATGCTGGATTGGAAACATGAAAATTCTGCCCTCTCTTTATTCATGGGAAGGAGCAAACTGCAAGCACCAATACTTCAGTATTCCTCAAACTGCCTGAATAATCTGTTTTATCTCTGTTTTGGAAGGACCAACTATAGTCCTTTCACAAGAGATTAATTCCACCTCTGTGCCCAGTCTGTCTTTGGCTTGTACGTTGAGGCTTATGTGAAGAATGCCAAATGTAATGATGGGATTTTTTTTGATGTCACAGACATCTGTCAACTAGAAATTAGGCTAGAACCACCATTTATTTTACATAGGCCACCCAAAGGTAATAACTCTCAGTTAGTATTGATTTGGAATACATTTGAACCCTTGACCTCTGAGATGAGAGTCCTCATACCAAATCCCAACCCACTTATGTGTCTATTCAATCATCTGTAAAATGAGACAGCTTGACTATTTTTAACCATGATATCGATGTCATGTGTAGTATAGGGGTATATTTTATGTGCAAACAGTATATACAGACATCTTGGAAATACTGGAAGCTTAGACTACAGTCGGGAGCATTCAGAGTTTAAGCAACTTCATTGTTACATTCAGTGCAAAGATAAATCACTACAGCAGATTAAACGACTCCATTAATGCCTGTATGTACCGAATAGGATTATCTCATTTTAAACAAGTTGGTCAAAATAAGACCAGGTCACTCCATGGCTCATCCGTGTGGATGGATCTGAACCTCTGCAGAAGTCTACGACATGATTTCTATAGTATTGAGGCTGGCAGAAGAGTTGTCTCTGTACCTTATTGCTTTTGCTACCGCCTACCCACCACCACTGGTCTCTGCCTCTCCTGCAGGGACTGGCAGCGTGCACCGACACTTTTTCTATGGTTACATTACAAGCATAATAATCAAAATGATCTACATTAAAAACAACTACTTTAAAGAAATAGATTTTAAAAAACCCAAAAAACAAATCTTGTGTTCTGATTAAACCCCCAAATTACTTTTGTGCTCTGATTTAGATTACAAGGAAGACGTGGGGACGGTGCAGGAGTGGGGGATCAATGAGAAAAGAAGGGGAGGAAATCTCTTAAATGAAGAAGTTTCAGCTTGAAAGATGAACCTTTCAAAGAAAAAAATACACAACATCTTTGGTATCCCTTGTGTCATCTTCTGAGACAAGTGTGAACCTACCTAAAGTAAATAATAGGGCAAAAGATATGAACAGATGTTAAGTAAAGCCCCATGAAATATGAAACATCACTCCTTTAAGAATTATAAGCTGAGACATTTTTGTCCTAAATTATAACATAATTTTCCAAAATGTAATTTTGAAGACAAAGGAAGTGAAATAAAATAAAATCTAAAAAATGCTTTTAGAAAAGCTGGAAAGACTCTTTTTATAGTGCTTGAATGTTTTATTCCAATCTTCACTTTTAAACCAGACTATAAAATTATTATAATTAAAAGAAACACCATGCTGATAATGTTCAGAAACACTTCAAAATAGAATGTTTTGATACCGCTAAAAGGATTCACTTACTGTCCCTCCCCCCCACTTTGTCATAATTGACATACTCCTGCAGAGGTTGTTTTGTTCTGATGAAATACCATTTTCTGACAGGAAATGTTGCAGTAAAAAGTTTCTGACCAGCTCCAGCACTGAGAGGAAAAACTCCATGAATATTTAAGTTTCACTTTTAATTTTCAGTCCACCTGATCTATCTTTTTTTATCCATTTGTTGTCCACAGTTATTTTTAAATAACTCATTTAATATTAAACAAGTACTTTAAGAAAAAAAAAAAGTGCTGCAATTTAATTTAATTAGCTTTGCCTGTTTTCCCTGCCCATTACTGACTTTCAGAATGTTGTATTAAAAGTAATTTTTAAAAGTAATTTTTAAAAGTAGCTGAATGCCCCACTTCTTAATTTTTAATGAGAAATACCACAGCACCAAGTGATATGTTCCAGTATCTCATAAGGGTTCGCTGTGATGACTTTTTCTTATGCAAATGGGTTAGTTAAATTTTGGCTTCCACGGAAGATAGAGATACATCTAGCAATGACTAGGCTAGCAATGACTTATGCAGGTTAGTCCACTTAGTCTGCCTAATACTACTTCCAGACCTAGCAGGCTGGGTGGAGGCAGCTAGGGATCTTGGAGCTCAGAGCACAGACTGTCTGCAATGTGAATGCCCCCTCCTTAGATAATGCACAGGCAACGGACAGACCAAATTATTTTTTTCTTTTTTTTTTAAATCTTTAGACAACACCCCCATATCCACCTGTCTGGAAGCTTTTGAAAGATCTGTGGGACACTTTGTACTATCAGTCAGTATGGGCTAATATAGCAATAATCTCTACCTTTTCTCTTACCTCTTCAGGCTGATTTTATCATAGATCATTAGATTTTAGCTCCTTGCACTGACTCCATGTCAATGGAAAGACATAAAAAAGACTGTAAGGCATGTAAATGTGGAGAAAACTTGCAGATGGGCCTCATTTTCTGAATGGCCCTTAAATGGTAGGCATAAATAAGGATAAAAGACATCTATCTGATTTGTGGATGCAAACAAGAACTGTGTTGACAAATCAGATATTTAAATCAGACGTTTGCTACCGCAACTTACTGTGCCTGCATAATTGAGGTCCATTTAAAAATCTGCTTCAAGAGGTACATTAATAAAGAAAGTCCATTGGCAATTTATTGTAATACTTTTTCACTCATTTAAAAATATATATTCAGTAGATCTGTCTTTCGATGGGTTCTGTGTAATATAGTTTTCCTGGGCTGATTAGCTCTAAGAAGACTGCCAATAAACAAAATCCCGACTCTTGCAGTTTGTATCACATGCTCTGGTATTGGTAAGGACTTGTGTATTCTTCCTTCTTTAAAATGCCAGGTGTCTCTGGGGATAAAATGTACGGCTTTTGTAAATGTTGACTGAAGATAAACAATACAGAGACATGTTTCTGTAGGGCTCATTTCACAAATGCTCAAAAAAAGACTGAATCAAGAATACCTGTAATCAACGAGATTTGGTTCAGTGAAACCAGGAATCTTTTAATCAGCTTCCTATGCTCTTTTAGGTACTTCTGTTAAGAACTGTAATTCATAATAATATTTTCTTTATAATAGTATACATATGGCTTTTCATATAGAAGGTACTCATCAGACTTCACTCAAATTCTTGTGGCTTGCTTTTACTTGTACCTCTGTTTTCTTTCTCACCAGCTCCAAATATGATGTGCCATCTAGCCACCAGAAATCACTTGAACCTTTCTGCCTTACAATGTGGAAAGACACTGTTCTCTAATACAAAACCTTGGATGAATCCCAGCTCCTAAAATAAAGGAACAAATACTTCCTTGCCTACCTCTGTAAGCCTTAGAAAAAATGCTGAAGAGTGCCCAGCTGAACTTGGAAAAGCTCAAGCCCTCTTACAATCTTCTGTTTTAAACAATTACCTAGACACCAAAGGTAAATATCTGCAGACAACTTTCTTTTAAATTTCTGCTATTAAGCAATAAGCATAATATCGATAGCTGACTGATTTATGCAGCGCCATTTCCTGACTTCCTAGTGCATCATTGATTTAAAATTACAACACACACTGCATCCTTTACCAAAAATGCAACTCTTTCTGGGGAGGAAAGTGGTCCCTCCCTAGCTGGCTGCAGAGAACCAGGAAAAAAAAAATGTTGGGGCAGGAAACTGGAGGGGAATATCAGTGAGCAGAATTATTTGTCTGTTGAGAGCTCAAGTGCAACTGTCACCAGCCCTGTGAAAAACAGAAACAAACTGGAGTAAACTTGAGTCACAGAGAGATAGAGACAGTGTCTGTTCTTCCTGCCTCCCACCCGCTGTTTTTTGGCATTAATGTGTGCCATTCACTCCTCTCCCAGCACTGCTCATCTCCTCCCTGGGGAGCTGGCAGGCGAAGCTGAGACTCCCTTGCTTCCCAAAGCTGTCTTGCCCCTTCAACTTCCCTGCCCAGGCACATCGGATGCATCACTGCTCAGCCTGCAGCTGCAGCAAGATCACACAGGCATCCCGTACCTGCCTGCATCCTGCTGGAAAGACCCCCAAGGAAAGTGCCTCGCCCCTGCTCACATACACAGAACTCCCCATGTTTTGGCCATCCATGGCGTTGCAGTCTTTTATTTGCCTTTTCTAACCTTAATACTAGTTTCCTGTTGCTAATCAACACTATATGAGGGTACTCTACCAGTAACTTTCACTGAATAACATCTCACTGGAGACAGAGCTGTTTTTTGCTGGGCTTAGAAGAAGCAAATGCAAGGGAACACACTCCAGACCCTGTCTGGTCATCAGGAATGCAAATCCCTGGCTCTGTTACAGCTCTTCAAAATATGGTACCCTCTACACAAACCAGTAAGTGAAGTCTGGTGTGTTAGTCCTCAGCTTGTGACCCTGTAGTTACTAACATTGCTGCAGTCTTTGTCCTATAGTCATCCTGCATCCAATAAATAATATGTGGAGAGGTGATGAGCACTAATTTTATACTGTTATCAGTTTACTTAACAAATGACTGAAAATTCTGCCTTGAAGAAAGGTTAGGAAAACAGGCTCCTGTTCAATATTACCTGTATTACCACTCTGTAATTCACCATTCTAACAAGAAAGGCAGAGCTTTCACATTAAAAACACATTGATAATGCTGTAATTTCACATAGAAGACAAATGGGCATAAAATCATGACACAAGCAAGAAATATAGAAAACACAAGTAGTTTGGTGGCAAATCTTCCTGAGAAGGAGGGTGAGTTGGAAGAAGAAAGCCCCAAAGAGAAAATGTTTTCAGATAATATTCCCTTTCACCTTGCTTTTCCTCAGTCTCCTGATTTTCTCAAATTTGGCACAAACAGAAAAGTGCTGTTATTATAGGAAGCAATGCTGATAACTTTAATAAATCATCTCTTTAAGGCTGAAGGCACAATTGGTATGTTCTTTTTACAGCAATAGTAGTTATCTTCTGACAAAGTGTTGTCTGAGAACATCAAATCACTTGCCTGCCTTTGCCATGCCTAGTTAGCTTGAACCAGATAATCAGAAAGTTACTAATAACATCTAATGAATGGTCTTCAGTTATTTTTGTCGTATCTGCCAAAAGGGTAGATGATCAGAATAAATTTATAATGTGTATATTTATAAGAAACATTCCACGCATGTGTGTGTGAGCGTGTGTGCACGTGTGTGTGTATATGCACATCTCTAACACAGGTTTGCATTTTGGCATACTTGTAGCCCAGGAAAATGAAAAAGATAAAATTTACTTTTGTTTGTGACAGTATGTATTCAATTATTAGCTGATTTGTGGAGATAATTCAATAAGCATGTTAAAAAAAATAAAAATCAATGCCTGCATTTTGTGCCTGAATAAAGGAAAGTCAATGATAAATAATTACACACTGATTTGCAGGAAAAGCCAGATACTAGAGCTAGCCAGCCTGAGTTGGAATGATCCGGATCGGTGTTTTCCCTTAAAACGAACAACAATAATTTTAACACAGAGCATTATGCTTTGCTACAATTAATATGAGACTAATCAAAGCCAATATTGCACTCGTTTCAATATTGGATTGCTTTTTATGGAGCATGATTAAAAGGTTCCTTCTAATGCACAGCACTCTCGACTCCAAATGATTGTCTAAGATCAGTAAAATGACCTCCACCACTGTTAGTATAATTTTTTCTCTGCTTTGAGTATATCTGGCATATGACATTTTGTTTGCAACACCCATCGTACTGCGAGAGAAACAAGAGGTAGGAGAAAGCTGTTAATTCCACCTCATCTCAAACCCTGTGGGTGTAAATTGTATGGCAAATGAGTCAAATATGGCTGTGACTTGGCAAGTGCAGCAGCATCTTTCAGACTGCAGAAGCAAGCATGGTAGTTACTGTGTTTTGCTTTATCTGTAGACAGTGTTCACAAAGGAGTGTCCTAATTTACCTTACGTGAAGGTATAACTACTGTGCATTACTTTAGCAGGAGGCACAGATACCTTTCTGGCTGCCAATATTTGTAAAAGGCCAGAACTTCTGTAAGCTGTCATTTGCAGGGATCAGAGCAGCCTAAATTGACAAAACTACCTAAACACCAAAAAAAGTCTTTGTATGAAAATTCTGCTAGGAAGAATGACTGTTTTTACTCTATTAGGCAGCACTTATTTAGGCTTCCATCCTCATCAGTCTGACTACTGATGTATTGCACATGCTTTACTCTTTTCAGGCTCAAAGAAACTTGGTTAGAAGGTAAGATTAAATATACAGAAGATCTTCAGTCTGGAAACTCCACAGCCTATTCTGCAAGACACTTGGACTTAAATAACAACAAGTGAGATTCAAGTTAGATGTTATGAAAATATTTCTATCAGCAAGGACTGGAACTGATTTTCCTGGCGTGGGAATTGTCAACACTTGGAGGTTTGCAAGAAGCAGTAAGAAAGAATTCTGCTAGGGAAGGCTGAGGCATTGCTGTTCTTGTCTCAGGATGGACAGATGTATGAGAGAACTTCTTGAGGTTTCTTTCAGCCCAGTTTTCTCCAGTTGTGTTGCATTAAAGCAGCACCATGTCAACAGAAAAAAATCACACAGAAGACTGATAAACATTAAGGGGAAACATCTCACAGGAGTTAATTATGCACCTCACTAACTACTTTAATTATGCATTAATTTATTATTGATGAAAAAATTGGTATTATATCTCAGCATCTTTTCTGAGAGAGAGGACTATATAAATTGCCTCCAAGCCTAAAATAAATGGTATAACTAGAGCTTTTTTTTTTTCCTAGCAAAGATGAAGCATCTCATCATTATCAATTAAAGAACTAGGGAAGTCTTTGAGAAGAGGACTTGTTTGCTTAAAGTACGTGAAGGTCATATTCACCCTGTAACAGTCGATGAAAAGCAGTCATTTGTTATTTTTAAGCAGGCTGTCATTTAGCCATTATGAAGATGAATAACATTTGTTATTACCTAATAATCCTCCTGTTGATTACAGAGGAAAGACACTTGCAGACACCTTATGTGCCTTGCTTAGGTTTTGAAGATTATTAATGCATTTTGATTAAACTTTGTAAACAAAAAATCATGATACCAGTTCTCTGGATATAATGACTGGCATGTAATGCAAGACACAAGAACATGTCAATCCCTAATATTTTGCTCTGCATATGTTATCGACCTAATACTCATGTACAGAGCAAAACAAAGTTCATTTTTTAATATCAAACAGATTGTCAATGGATCATATGCTGCTCTATTAAGGTTAGTTTTTGGATGCCTGCCTTTCCGAAGAGAGTTAATGAAGCTATAAGTTACCTGTGTGGCTTCATTTGGAGTCAGGCCTAATTATCTGGATCATGGCCACATTTTGGAAAGTCCGAGCCTCATTTCCAAAGCAGATGGAGTCACTCAGGAATGACTTCATTTGTATTAATTTGTTACACTGTCTTCTGCTATTCATCTCGGGGAATGTTGCTGCCTTTGCAGTCTAGCAGGAACAGAATTGAAAAGCTTTAATTTGGGAATTTTTACTTTATTTTTAAAAATAAATCCATTATCTTCCTCCACAATTACCAATGGTGAAGTGCAAAAGCAATTAAGTGGGGTCCAACCCATGGCCATCACATGCTGCAAGATGGTGATTATGTCACCCAAGATTTATGAGGCTTTCGCTTCTTGGAACAAGTGGAATGACCAAAACAGTGACCCAGCCGCTTTATCAAGATAACCTATGAAGCACTTCAGATTGGGCTTCATAGGTGGAAGGTTTTTGATGTCAGCGTTACCACAGCAAGAAAATCAAAAGAGGAAAAAAGAGAGATAGTTAAGGGCATAGGAATGAAGGTACTTTTACTGATGTTCTAATATATTTGTCTAAGAGAATGGTTAAATTACTTCAGTAGGGCAACTATACCAGGATTTCTGATTTTGATACAGTTGTTTATGCATTGAGCAATGGAATTATATGACATAGAGACTGGATGACTCCAAAGTCATTGCACTACATATCTAAGGTTAGGAGCATGATGCAGACTAAAGCCAGAGGAGTTTAAAGGTGTCCGTGGCACAATTACTGTGCTGTATCACAGCTGACATATCCTGGCCTGTCCCCTTATTAAATGAGGGCAATACTCAGCACCGTTAATCCTTGAAATACTTTACCAATGAGCATTACTATTACAATTTTGTGCAATTTGTGAAGAGCAAAAGGAGCAAGGACAAATGAAAACAGTGTCAAAGGGAAAAATAAAGGCTCTAGTTTTGTATCCTATCATCACATCTTTATCACAGCACTTCTATCTAATCAAATTATTACTTGCTGATTATTTTCTGGAGAGAACACAATTACTAGTCTACTTTCCTTAAGCTTAGAAAGCAGACAGGTATATTTATATGTTGTAAATTGCAGCCAAATAATTCATTTTGGGTTTCTCTCATTCTAGCCTTGTGGCAGCAACTTTTAGTGATTATGTGTGATTGAAGACCCAGTGGTATCTGTGGTGCTCCCAGGCTACAACAGGCTGCTACTACCAGCTCAGGAGCCATGTGAGTGATTCACATGCAGTGCTCTGCTAGATGTCATCAGGGCTGCTTTGGTGGCTGTGCTAAGTGAAGGAAAAACTCACCCAAGCAAAATGCAAATATCCAAGGCTTCCAAGTCTGTTACTTCCAGGCTCTTTTGAAGTTCATGAACATGCTGGGAGCAGGGGGAGGGATTGTAGGACCGAGCCTGCCCTAAGCATGCTCACTTGCACAGCACTGATATCTGAGGGAAAGGAAAGGCAGGAGTAGAGGAAGAACATCTTCCTCTTCAGAAAGATTGTTGGTAGAAATAAAAAGTAAGGTTTCTCATGAGAGGCTAAAAATCTCAGTGATTAAAATGTACACTCTGACTATGGCACAGAAGCAAGGGATCTAGAAGGATGGAATCATGTGGGGTGGGAAGACAAAAGAGACACTTGCAGGGAAATTGAGCCCCAAAGTTTTTACAGGCTCAGTTATGACTCCAGGAAAGGTCAGTTGTCATTTCTACTCCCTTATATCATAAACATCCTGTGCCTATTGGCACTAAGTACCTCCTGCAGGTTTTTAATCACACAGAAACAGAGTTATAAGCCTCCAGCTCTTTGTGTTTGCACATCAATAATATTATTCATGTCTCCTGACTATCAAGACAACAAGCAGAGGGCATTCCTTTGGTATGGCATCTTCTTTCTGAAATGAAATATTAAAGCTTTGATTTCCATAGGAAGAAAAAATCAACCATATGTCTTTCCCTGTTTCTGACATTACTAATTACACATGTACACTTCAAACTGTTGCCCATTGGAAGTACAAGGAATACATGTTTCAAAGTGTTCAGAAATGACCTAGTATGTCAGAGAACAAGAAAAAAAACCCCAACCTTTCTGTCCTGAACAGTAGCCAGTCCAAATTGTAGAAAATGCTAATGCATGTAATGAATTATTTTCCCTATCTGTGGCAATAAAGGCCAGATTCCACAGCTGAAATCAACAGGTTAAATATTAGTCTGACGGGAATCAGCTACCAAAATGCTTTTTGTGAGCCAGACCCTAAACTCTAATTTAAAGATGTGGAAGGAGCAAAAGAAACAAAGGAAATGCTGGGTGGTTAAATGAGGAAAGGATTACTCTAAGAATAAAATCATACATCCTGAAGACTGCTAAAAATATCATACATATAGAAATAAACACTGTTCTCAAGTGTTCCTGGACTGTCCCTCAGAAGGAGTATGGACTTTGATAGAAACAAACCCAGGATTAAATTAGCTAAGCTCCATTTTAAGTATTTGAATAAGACTCACACAGAAAAAGAAGTTCGCTTCACCAACGAAACTAATCCTATCTTTCTAAAGTACTGGAATTTATTTTGTGCTCTTTGAGGTTACTTTCATATTGTTCTTTTCATTTTATGAGTTGATATGTTGAAGTCTCAGATGATTCCCAAAGGACAACAACTTCATTTTACTGAGTACTATACAACCTAGGATGCTACTTATACTACATAGCCACTACTTACCTATAGGCAGAGACCTTGATCCAGCAAAAGATTTATGAAGTATTTATACAGTATTTCTGCCATATGAATAGACCACTGGCCAAGGGACTGATGTCTAAATAAGCATGAGATAATATCTGAAGAGAGTTTAGAGTCTACTTAATTATGGAAACAATGGAAGAAGATGACAGTAATAATAACATGAAGACATTAAGTTTCAACAGGTTTTAGTGAAATGAATAAGGTAAATGTCTAAAAATTTTTAACATTTTTTTTTTTGTAATTGCATCAAAATGACAAATTCATAGTGGGACACATAAGACAGAGGAGTTAGAAAACTATGTGTTGGAATTTTTTTTTTCCAATACTGGAGTAATGTCCCAGCATTAGGATTTTTATGTAACCATGTACATGAAAATTAAGTTTTGCATTTCAAAGTTCCTCAACAACTATGAACAGGTCAATCAGTATCTGAATTGGAACTTCAAATTCATGTATACATTAGTTACCTCATCTCATAAAGCCTTTCAATACAGGGGCTTTTCGATGAGAAAGTTTGTTGACTCACTTCCAATTTCTCAGCATCAAAGCAAGTAAGTGAATGAATGAATGAATTGGCCGTTTAATGTGATATCTGTTTCAATACTGTCTTAATGATGCATTCTACTTTTTGGTTCAAAATGTCCTCAACTTAAAATTTAAGATGATTTATGTTAAAGGGCAGTCAAACATAGAAAGCACTTCAAAAAGTTCAAAACCAACCTAAATATTTCACAACATTAAAACAAATAATTTTAATTTGATTTACAAACTTTATTGGACTTTTAGTTATGGATGTCACTTTTTGACATTTTGTAGAAATTCAAGAGAGGAAACATTTCCTCAACATAGAACAACTGCTTCACTAAGTTCAATCTTCAGGAGACAGTCATTCTGCCACTTGAAAGCAGGTTTGTATTTCACGTGAACATGAAGTCATTCAGTATTCTTTCTTTTCCAAATGAATAACGGAACACAGTTCTTGAGGGGTGTGAGAACAGATTTTATTAGCTCACACTATTTATTTGGAGACAAAAATCATCCAATCTGAACATAGATGTTAGGCGTTCTTTGTAATATATTTTCTCCAAGTCTCTCAAAGCAGAATTGAGAAATGTTGATTAGGTAAAAGGAGCATGTGAGTAAAATCTTTCATAAACATGACCTTTGGTGTCAAGGAAGACTGTGGATGGTAGTATTTCAGCTATTATATTAGACTGTAACACTAAACTCCTCATATAGCTACATTGGTTGTGTATTGATTTTAAAGGAAGATTGCTTATTAAGGTTATGAAGTTCAGCAGAAATTGGGCTAACTCACTTTTGGATGGGCTTATTTCCTCTTACATGGGAAAAATGGAGCCTGGAGAACTTATTCAGGACTTGCCTTTTTTCCTTTTTTCTTTTTCTCTTTTTTTTTTTTCTTTTCTTTTTTTCTTTCTTTTTTCTCTTTTTTTCTTTCTATCTTTCTAAATTTTTCCCTCAGTTGGGTAACACTTGACTACTTTTTTAATTTCAGTACCCAGTACAAACTTAACTTGAATTTAGGACTCGGTAACTGGTTTATTACAGCTTTTTATTAAAGGCTTTGTGTTCCTTCTTGCAGTCCTTGTACATATTACTCTGTCCCTCAGAGGATGATTGCATAAACAGTTATTAAATGTTTAGCACGACAGAAGAAGTGAGATGAAAAAGGTGAAAAGAAGGGAGGTGTCAGGATCTTCCTAAAGCACACACGTTGTTGCTGGAGTAGAAACTCCCTCCTGTGTCACAGCTTGACTATTGACAGTTCCCTCCCTTCACTGGTGACAGCTGCCCTTTTGCACCCACTAGGGATTCTGCCAGGGGAGATCTCCACCTCCTTATGTGGCAGATGCCAGATCAGCTGTTGGTGCGTGGAGACGCTCTAAGTGGGCAACAATTTCCTGCAGGGGCTGGTTGGGAATTATGACCTTATTACATTTTTTTCTTTCTTTCACAATCAGTGACTGGTTGCACTTGCAAGGCAAAATTAACATCTGTATTCCTATCACCGCAAGTAATCCTAGAGCATTAATTTCATCAATGTTCAGACAGAGGGTAAATTTACACAGGTGCAGACCAAGTGCATGTTTGCTCTGGGCATGGCAGAAGTGAGCTGTTTCCATCTGGAAGTCACATACCTATCTGAGCATGGTGTTGAGTTCAACCCTAGTGACCAAATGTAGGTCCAGTGTCTTGTTAACATAGTTAGAGTCTTGAACTGACTTGGAGTAGAGCTGGGTATTTCTTCCAGTTCTTAGGTGTCTGTGAAAATCTGGTGTAGGTTCTTACACACTTTTGAAGAGATCTCTTTCAGCAGTACATGGATGTCACAGTTCTGGACACTTGCTCGGGTGACTAGTTACTTTACTATCATGTTTGTAGAAAACCAGTATAGTCTAGACCCCTTTTTAATTTTTACTTATCAGTTCACCTCAACAGGTGAAGAGAAATAGAGCTGAAGGGAGAAAGTACAGATTGTAAAAAAATTCCTATAATTTTAGAAGCTACTCCAGGAAAAAGAAATTGATTTCCCTAATTTTGTCTGAAATGAGTGTTCCATAGAAATCAAGACAGATAATATGTGCTAAATAGCCTTTTAGCTGTTTTTGAATTGTGAAGCTCTTTCTTATGTGTTGTATCACCAAGGGGCAAACCCCATTACATTCAAGGAATATTGCCTGAATGATATACATATGTAGATATACACAGCTCATGTGCATTATTACAGCAGAAACTGAAGGAGAAATCCAGTGCTGTATTGTATGGCAAGGCACTTCCAAACAACTAGGAAACTGGACATAAGAAGATCCTCATTTGTACTTATTTGGAAGTCCTTTGTTCATCTTTCTTCATGCTACTTCCATGCACAGAGCTATTTGGGCATTCATGATGAATGAAGATCAAAATGATTTTGTACAGCACCTTTTTGGGCATGTTCTAATTACCTAGGGACACAGATTAGCATTGGAATAGCTGTAAGTGCCAAATGTATTTACTGTGGGAGCACTCTCATACACAGTAGTTTGTCAGGACATCACAACATGGCTCGCTCTTTGAAAATGCTTATAATGACAATTTTTTATGTTGCAATTTTATAAGAGTATAGTGCAATTGTTTACACAATTCTACATAACCTATAAGAAGTCAAGAAAGAGCAAAAAGATCTAGCTTAACATCATAATACTAGTCTAAAAATGATGAAAAAAGTAGCTATGAGACCAGACTTAATCTCTCTCATCCAGCCTCCTGTCTCAGACAACACCCACTGCTAGGTGTTTCAGGAGAAGGTAGGCAATATTTATGGCTTAACATGCTCACAGCTCGGCTTGCTTCCTACCTACCTGTTTTGGCTTTAAGTTGGCACATGCCCTGAAGTGTGAAACTGTATTTCCCTAATTTAATGTTACGCTATCTAATATTAGATTATCACTTTTTAAAACCTCAGGGGAAATTCTGGCTCATAGAACTCTACTGCAAATAGTTGACTTGGTTCAGCAAATATTAGGCACCACAGAAAGCAAATGGTGTTTGGGATTCTGACAGGTAAACTCCAGTAGACTGAGCTGGAGAGGTTTGCAGGGTTATTACCCAGTGCCTCTCTGCTAAAAGGCTCCTGCCCTCCTGCTGCATCCAATGTGTACTGGTGTGCCAGCTGCACCCCTTCACTAACTGCTTTCTCATCCCAAACCTCATTAACAAAGCCTTGGTCTTCTGAGCAGTTATGCTAGACTGTGATGTGAAGCCTTCTGCTGATTCCTCTACCGGGCTTGTAAGGTGTTGTGGGAGGAGGGTGGGAAACGGGAGGGTAACGTCTCACACTACCCTCCCGGATCTTGCCCGTAGCAGCTTTTCAGCTTCTGTAACTCAGCATGCTTAACAAGGAAGATCCCAACCCAAAAAACTAATTTGTGATAATCTTTAGAGTTTGCAAGTCACATCTAAGCAAAAGACTGGCAAATTGTGGCTGTTGTATTGCCTGCGTGGTACAGACACACAGGGAACGACTGTGCTTATGGATGTGTTATGTCCCAGATACAGCAAGACTGGAATAGGAACAGCAGTGAAATGTTGCCCCCCGCTCACCCAAGAGCCAGTGCTCTCTCCACCAGCTCCATTTTTACAGCCCAGTTCTTGGGCTCCACATCGCCTGTCTGTCCTGCGCATGTGAGTTGCTGCCCCTCGTTGCTCTGTGGTTGCACAGTGCCCTGCTGGGGTGGTTCTCAGAGGCAACACCGGCTCGGCAGTGCAAGTCGTAACAGCAACACACTGCTGGCAGAGCATTGCCTACGTAAGCAAGACGGGGTTTGAGATATTTGCAGGAAAAGCTTTATAAGAGTGTTCCAACTTTTTAATAATGATTTTCGGTTTTTTTTCTAGTCCAGAAAATCTAGGGCTTACACAGGTCACTAAATATAACTTCAGCCTTGTTAATTAACTGCTCCATTCCTTCTCTATTTTACACATCTTTAGCCTCTGTTAATGGCATGAGTACTCGTAACGCCATTGACAGAGATCCACTTGCAGTGTCTTGGGTGTATTCTGTCAGTGGTCTAAGCTGGAGTTTTCTCCAGCTGGCTATTGCACATAGACTGTCTGCCAAGTAGGCTTGGATCACTTGAAAGCTGTATTGATTCTAATATGGACAAAACCTGTTGATTATCATGTTTTCTATCAACTAGAGGTGGGCACCTTCTGAATTTGCCTCCTAGAGAGGAAAGGGAGTTTTGAGGCCATCCCCTAGCACAATTGTGATGGTTACGCTGTCTCTGATTACTCCCGAAATGTACATTTTACCAGTGGTTTCCTTGACTCAGAATTAAGGGATTCTGCAATAAGGGAAGTAAAAAAAACAGGTGGCCCTGGAGAATGCAATATCTTTATTAGTCTCTTTTTTCTATTGCTCAAAAGTATATTAGTCACACTGCAGGAAGCACGTGGAAGATATGCCCTTCCTTGGGGAACTTACAACTTAACTGAAGAACAGAACAAATAAATACAGGCAAAGCAAGAAGTGGAATACAAGAGGAAGAATACAGTCTAGATAGACAGATTGATAAATATTTCATAACATAAGCATAGGGTGGAACTTCTCCTGCTATCAGCTGGTCGAGATTTATAGATAAGATTATAAAAACATAAGGAATATCTTACCGGGTCAGATCAATGGTCCATTTAGCCCAGGATTCTGTTTCAGCAGTGGGAATACACAATGCTACTTAAAGAAAGGACGTAAGCTTGGCCACTTTCTACAGTCTATATATAAAACCACAGGGTACCACAGTGCTCATCCAGTCTGACCTACATGACATAAAACTACAGAGCCTCACTGAATTAATTTCTCTTTGAACTAGAGGAAGATGTCATGCACCTCAGTGACACTCTGCTGCTTAACACCAGCTGCAGATTTACCCAGAGATCTTTGTGGCTTTGTTTTCCCTTTGTTTAATGTGTTTGAAATGTTAATATGCTTCCTTTTATTTAATAAGTTATCATCACCAACACCAGAACTTTTTTGGTTTTTTTTCCTTGTTAGCTTTCACAACCCAGCAGTAGAAAGAAGAAAAAGAGCTACCATAAAACTCCATGTATGAAATGATAGAGGCTAGTTCCCTGATAGCAAAAGTTGGGAGAGGGAAGGGCACAGATCCCTTACGCCTGGAACATTTTCTGTTTACAGTCCGATGTCCATCATACTCCTAGTATCATAGGATAAAGTCACTCTTATCTGTCAGTTTGGAGGAGGGGATGGTTCAGCCATGTTTCTGTATGCCCAGGTTTTATATATTTTATATTTCAGTTTCTTTTAATCTATGTGTATGTCTGTGCCTGTATATCCGTGGGCGTTTTTTTCTGTTATTGGTTTTTTGTTTTTTTTTTTAATTAGTGTTTTATGCCAAGAGTTACTCAAATACTTATGTGGTGGTTTGCCAACAGAAGTACATGATGTTAAATCCTTAGGGAAGTTTTCTGCTTCTACTAACTCCACAGAAAAGGGCTATGCATTTCTTAAACAACTCTGAGAATTGTGTGCCAGATCCTTGTTTGACGTAAACTGGTTTAGCTCCGCTGAGGTAAATGAAGCCTGCTGAATGATGGCAGCTGAGGCACCTAAGACATATCAAATGAAGTGTTACACAGAAACGCGCCGTGCACAGAAGCATTGCAATCCCCGTGCAAAAGGGTAATAAACATCTGAAAGAGTTTTCTGCAGGTATTTGTGATTATCTCAGGGAAATTCTTCACCCTGCAGTTTGCAGAACTTCTCTAAGTTTTCCCTCTTTCTTTTTTGTTTTTTATACTCCAATACTGAATATAGCCACTAGACAGAAGGAGGGCCATTTTGACCAAATTCCTCCTCAAACTGCAAAGCAACTGAAAGTCGACATAACCTTTGCTCTCTCAGTGCCTTTCCAAAACAGCTGCCTAGCATAAACAACTCGGGAAAAATTATTTTGTCCCTAACAAAGTAAATCACCTGACATGAGAAACTGTTATAATATTTCAGCTCTGTCATGATTTACTAGATGCAAACCCGAAATATTTATCGTTTCCTTGATGGGTTTACATTTCTTTTCTTGATGGTAGGGGAAAACTTCCTGTAAATAATATAATTTAAACTGCTGTTCAGCTATATCTGAATATCATTGCTCAGAATTTCCAATAGTCTTTGCACTTTGCATATATGCTTTTATTTATACTTTGACAGAAAGGGATATATTTCCAAATTTATGCAGTATATTAGGTTCACTGTTGCTATATTTTTACTTCGCAGATTTTCAACATTTACAGTAAAAATATCTATGTATTTATTTTAATTACAGAAGTGCTTAGAGGCCATGCAAAGCATAAAGGAATTGTGGAATTACTTGTACACAAAACAGAGTTTCTAGTCTATGTAGAAACTACTTGCAAACTTAACTTTGAACAGATATTGAACAGATATTTAAGTAACCTCCTAAAGAGATGGCAGGCCCTTCTCCTTGAGCCAGGACACAGCAGAGGTGAGTAGAGGGATCGCTGTATGGACCACTCAACAGGAGAGATGTGGAAGGAGGACCCCAAATGAGGCACAAGTGCCCCGAGCACTGAGGGCAGCTGCCCGCCTTCCTCCGCCCAGGACAGCATCTCAAAGCTGCTGGTAGCAGACAGCTGATGAAAGCCCAGCTGGAAGGAGGAGGTTCAAGTGCCAAAATGTCTTTCTATGGCTTGGGCATCCCAGACTGTCTTTATTTATTTTTTTTTTTCTGGATGTTTTAATTAGAAACATGTGTGGATATGGAGGAGGTTTTTTGTTGTTGTTATTTTACAAGGTAGCAGCATTCATATGAGGTCCTGCTATTAATTTTATTGTTCATGTCACCCCTCCATTTATGGTTGCTGAATCTGGAACATTTCACTGTTCAGATTTTAGCCTTCTGTTCAAAATAAAATAGATGTTGGGGGCTTTGGCTCAGGGTTTACATAATCTCTGCTAGCTGTGGAAAAGCTGCTGTGACTTCAGGGTTTGGATCTTTGCAGCTGTCTCCGTCATGGGAAGGGTGTACCCAATTATTAGCTCCCACCTCTTGCAAGGCTGCAATGTATCATCCAGGACGCAGTGCCATGGTCCCTTGGAGCTCAGCATTACATGTCGAGTCCTTGTGGAAATCCATTAATAAGCAGTAGGGCCCTCTGCCTAGCTACAAGCCAGGCTGGCACTGAGTTTTAACTTGTTTTTTCTCATGCAGTGGCTGTGGAGACATTCCAGTCACACAATTAATCTATAAAGAGAAAGGCTGTGAGAAGCAGTTGGGCTGCCAGCTCCAAATGAGAACACTGCAATCTGTTGTTCACCAGTAGGTCTGCACATGGGTGGCATCCTAAGGCAAGACTCCACTGCACGCAGAGGTGTGACACAAGGATGAGAAGGAAACCACAAGTAAGAGTCCTTCAGTCTTCCCTCTCCTTGCGATTGGGTCCAGGGCAGGCTGCAGACGGGTCCAGTGAAGGCCACAACAGCTGCTGGCTGTCAGCCAGCAGCCAGCGGGGCCAAGGGACCACTGGTCACATCCTCAACACCAGCAGGAAAGCAGATATGACACGGTGGCTCATATGCTGCCTCTTGGCTCTGGTGGTTCACCCAGGATTGGTGATGGCAGGTATTTCAGCAGGAACATCTGGCAGTGCAGTGGGAAAAGGCCACCTTGGCTGCTGGAGCTGGTCCTGCTTTTAAACTGACTGTTATCTGTGGCCAAATGTCTTCTCTGTTGACCGGAGCACGATAGAATTTCTCTAATGAGAATATATTAATGTTAACAAATTCCCATCTAGTCAGCCATGCTCAGAAATTGGCTATTAGCTTTTTATTTAAAATTCTTTTAAAAAAAATGAAAATGCAATACCCCTGTCTAAAACTCAGGGCATGAACAAACAAGACATTTTAATAAGTGTGCTAATGTTCTTATTACAAGCCTCTTGGTGGACCAAAATGAAAGCTTTTCCTCACAACTCAATTATTTCCATTCACTTCATCTGCATAGAAAACCCAGAAAAATAGATGAGCTTAAGCACATTTGGAAAATCAGCAATTTTGCGTACTGTCAGATTAGGGTTGGGGGAGTGAATCTCTGAAGACATTTTGTAGATTATGCCCTCCACAGACTGTTCCAGCTTTCTTTCTAAACCTTGGGCTGTTAGTCAAAGCAGCTCTGCCGATTTTCTTTCCAATAGTGATAGACAGAAAAAGAGAGAGGGGAGGTCTCAGTGACATCCAAGACTCAGGCAAGCCGTAACTGTATACACACTTATTTGCTGTACGGACAACTGCTCAGCCCAGAAGCAAGATGGAAGGCAAAGCGAGATCTGCGTCTCACGACAGCTTTATTGCTTTTCTCCCCTGGAGGCATTACGACAGTTATTGTAGCATTTTTGGGAGACTTTGAAGTTTCTTTACTTCTAATTGCAGAACTCATGTCATTTGGGGAATTTGAAAATAGCCTCTTTTCATCTTTTCCAACAGTCAAATGTTACATGTTAATGTTTTATTCCACACATTATGAATTCAGAGATATAGAAATGACTGGCATTTCACTCCAAATCTTGCTGTGATTTTCTCAGCTGAAAAATGCTTATTCGAACCCAGCCACCACCGCTCTGCCAGGAGATGTCTATTAGAGAAGTGCCCTTTGGAGTCAAACTCCTGCCCCACCAGCGGCATCCTCGCTGCCCCTAGATGCAGCACAGCATTTGGACCTGCTCCTCCAGACCTTTGCACTTGTGTGTGGCCCCTGTGCTAGGCACTCACGGGAACAGGCTGGGGGAAGATACCTAGAACTGCTGTCCCTGTGCAGGATTTGCCACTGAACAAAGCATGGGCTGGGTTGTGATAGCTAGTGTGGGATTCCTGGGGCAGGGATGTGTGTCTTCTGCTGAGTTTGGGCCATAGCAGAGCAAAACATGTGTATCAGTGGAATGTAAATAATAAAAGGAATAATAAATTGCAAAATCAAGCCCTGTAATGAAAAAATAAATAATCTAGATAGAATGTCTTAGAGTGTCTAAGCCTGATTTATTAGCAATTCTGGCTGACCGTTATTATTATTACATGAGCAACTTGCAGTGATTTTTCACCTGATGCTCTGCAAATTAACTATGCTACAGGATGAGTGCAGGAGATTTGTGTTTATTGTTTTATGAAATTATACAGTAGGTAAAAATTCACTTGGAACATCACCAACATCACTTTGCAATTTTATGACCTATCGCGCATCTGACATACAGTAGTACTGCTACTCAACACAGATGAACAACATCAGTATCACTGGTCATCTGGAGCAGTGAATCACAGCAACAGGAGCAGAGCCAATGCTTATTTCAGGCTGGCACAGAAATCCACTCACCTGCAGGTTATTCTCATGTTTATTCCATGTGAAAGAGCAGAGGGAGGCTTTAGCTTTTCTGACACATTATACACTAATCTTTTCCAGGCCAAAATCTGCGCCAGGTATCCTAATTATATACAAATTCCCTCCAACCCACTCCCTTTGCAGTGACAGGTGAAGCACTGGCTGTGTTTATTTCCCTTCCTCAAACAGGATGCAACTATGACCCTGAGGAGAAAAAATGCATTTGCATATGCAGAAGAAGCTGGTGGCAATTTGTATTCTAGTTTAGCTCTTAATGTAGTAAATGACATTACCTTAGAGCCCACATATTTCTTTTATGTCAGATTCTACTTACTAGTTTCCATTTTCTAGAGTCAATACAGAAATCAATCATATCAAAAGGAAAATTCAATAAGAAAATCCTTTATGGCATAAGCTTAATTATAGATATGTTTTCTTTTGTAAAAATAGAAGAAATTCAAGTACCAGAACCCTTTACAGATTTTTCTACACAATATGAAGTAGCTGGGTTTATATATAAAAAATTACGAGTGAACTTTTATTATTCCTTACATAAAAATAAAACCCGTGAGGAAAGGCCTGAAAACATTTTGTTCTTGACTAAATCACTGCACAATGTCATCTTAACTGTGCTGACAAAAAAGGAAAACCATTGCAAATTAAGTATGATACAGCAATATTTTAAAATCTTGATGTCCTTCCTGCACCACATTGATTCAGTCATTAAAGCTCACATATCGAAACCGGTTGAGAAAAAGACTGGGAACTGAGCTGTCCCTGGTGTCCCCAGATCTATAGAAACTATGTTTTCAGTCTCTTAATTATCTAGCTAACGAACTGGACTTGAGAATAATGTTTCCTATGAGTTTTGCTGGAACATACTGTAAGTGTTGGTGGCTTTTATGCAAGGAGGGGTGAGGGGCTCACCTTAAGCTAGATATTAATATCTTATTATTTTATGAGTTTTTTTGTGATTCTCAGTGAACTAAGTGCATATGAACTAATACTGGCATGAAGTAGAGCACCAGAATCTAGCCTAGCATGAGAAACGTATTTTGTGATACCAAGATAGTTTCCCTAGGAGAATTTAGATCTCAAGAAAAATATACAAAAAATGATGCAACTCAATATGCTGTAGAAGAGCGTTTTTTGGCAGATTTTAAGGGCTGAAAACAAAATCTTTGCAATAGATCTAGATTCAAACCTCATACATGCATAGTTTTAGAAAGTTATAGTCATCTTTGCTTTTGAAAAGATCAGAAAATTCAGATTTAATTTAATCTCAAGAACAACACCCACTATATGAACTCCTCTACACCTTTTTCCATCCTTTTTGTGTAATTTCCCCTGCCTTTTACCAGGATTATGAAGTTAAGAATTCCCTCTACCATTCTCAAAACAGTAGCCCAAATAGTCTCCTCCTAGCATAGCGTGTAGATAGCAGTGATGGAATATGAACTTATATCTCCACTCTTTCGCATTGTTCTTTGTAGGATTTTATGTGGGATAGCTAGTTCAGTGAAAAAGCACGCTTTCCTTATTCACTGAAGACACAGTGCAAGATTTAAATATCTTAATTTCAAAACTGCACATCCATCCTAGAAAAAGTACAGAAGGAGTGCTGTGCCTGCTGCGTGCAGATCTACGCTAGAGGCAGTAAGTTAGGCTTGGTAGAACAGGCTCTTAAAATTATAGCTTGTTCCCAGAGCAGTGCTTAATTTTCCCCTCCAGCAAGCTCTGTCACTGATGCTCAGCTACGCTACAGTCTCTGCCTCTTTTCTTCGCTACTTGCTCAGACCTGGGGCATAGGGTTCCCACCCCACCTCACCCCAGGGTACTAGCTGCTGTTCAGTCAGCACAACCCTGGCTACGATGGTAGGCAAATTTATCCCAAATTTATTTGGCTAAACCTTCTCAGGAGAGCAGGAGCAGAAAGAAGGCAAATGCAGTAGCCCTTTGTTATCTTCTCTACAAAGTTACTGTCAGTAAGAGACAGAGCAAAAATCAATGATTTTTCTTAACGGAAATTAGAGGAACTCAATACCTAATTAATTTCTGCCTTTCAGTTCCTGTAACTGCTAACAATGCTGGACGCAACACTGCCAGCGTTTGTTACTGTGCTTTTTTTCCATGTCTCTTGTCTCCTACATCATACTACTTGTACCATCTTTTTGATATTTCTTTTTTATACTTAGGGCTTTCCCATCGGTACCTTTCTCATGAATCTCCAGAGATAATTCCCAGAGGACAAAACACCGCCAAACTTTACCTCAACTAATCATCACCATGACTTCATGCAAAGTATGAAACTATCAGCCACATCTATGCCTAGATGCAGATTAGCTGCTACTGTCAGAGAGCACCTTCATAAATAAAGACATGATAGCATTTTCAAAAAGCCAAACTTCTTGTCTCTTAGACCAAAACATAAGAGTGTATCCTATGGGGTATTATCACCAGTGGGTTTTTTTCCCTGTTTCCATTTTGGTACATATTGTACTATTTAAAACTATTGCACTGCATCTAAACACACTGCGTCTTCAGCTCAAAAGCGCCGATGGTCATACAATTTTAGTAACTCACCTAGTGAACTCCAGAGGGTAATCTCTGAGGGTCTATTGAAAACCCATTAACTTAATCAATACCCTTCCGGGTCCTGTACTTTCAGCTGGTGAGCTACAACACTGTTTACAGAGCTCTCTTGAAGAAAAAAAAAAAAAAGTCACTTTTATTCTGCTTTTGAAACACAATAGTAAACATTTTATTCCTTGACACAGATGGGATTGGTTTTCTCTGCACTAAAATGAGCTAAGTAACTTCCTCTAAGAAGCTTTGATTGAGCGCAACTTAGTTTTTAATACTTGAAGTGTACTAGGTAGGTTACTTAATCAGTTTTTCTGATAAACTATGCTGGCCGGTGTTTCTAGATTATTAGAGAGGTGCTTCAAAAAAAGAATTTTAAACACACGCACACTGAAAGCAAGACTGAATTTGTGCATTTGCATATTACTGAATAAGACACTACCTTGACAACCAATTTAAGGGCTCCGAGGAAAGTTTAATCTCATCAAAACACAGTAAAGAAGCTTCCAGAAACTAAAACAACAAAAGAGAACTTTGGCTGATGGAAGAAGCAAATACTGCTCTTTCAAAAATGATAAACCACAAATGAAAAGAAAAATAATGTCTAGGAGTAAATTCTTGGTTCAACAACCTGTCTGCTAACATTCGCACAGCTCTGACAACACCTGCTGAAGCAAGTTGGAATGGGACAACAGTCCTGAACAATACTACTAACAGAAGCCACATGCCTTTACTAAAGATAATGCATACGTGGAATACATCATTAATCTTCTTTTAAGGCCTCTTTGAGAGCTAATATAAAGCAAACATAAGGTATTTAACTGGACCCACTGAATTGTCACTTTTAGAAATTTAGTTAAGTGGGAAAGAACTTGGTTATTAGCACTTTGGGCTGCTCATTGCCCAAGCTGCAGATGTGTAGGATAACACCAGGCAGTAGTAAGGCTGGAATATGAGCCCTTCCTGCAGGCTATTCCAATGCTTAGACACCGTTTCCATCTGGAATTACAATGAAAAGTCAAAATAGTTACTAAAAAAGGAAGCAAGGAACTCTGTAAGTTTTCTTTCATTTAAATATGTCAAGGAACTTGGCTTTTGCGTGGAGTGACAACTTAACTCTGCTCCTCTGAGTTGTCACAGATTTGACAAATTGTAATTCTAAATCACGCGACCTTATTCTCTTGGATGTGTTGGTCTCTCTGACTTGACTACATCTCCTGTGCTACGTTTTAGTCAGGGGTTACACTGACTCGTTATAGTGGGGAAATGGAGTAGAGCAAAAGGAACTGTAGCTGTTCGCTGCAGAAACGAACTGATTTTTCTTTGAACACATTCGTTTGGCTTAAGTGTATGGTAGAATTGGGTGACTGCAATTCAATCTCTTTGATTTACAAAAACTGCTCAGAGCCCTGTTTACCAGTAGGGTGATGGGGCAAATCACACCTCAGGAGACAGTTCATGCCTCTGAACTCCTCTCAGGTCACACCACAGCCAAAATAAATTCTGTAGATTTTATTTTTTTTTTCCTTGGGCTTCTGTCACTAGGCTATGTTCAGGGAGGTGTTTTCCTCCTTCCATGCACCTGCTTCTGTGATGGTGTCTTACTGTGGCTTTTTCTCATCCTTTCTCCTGCTTTACATGTTCAATTCCCCTCTGCTCCCACCAGCAACACATTCCCCTATCTACATGTGATTCCTTCTTGGATGCTAACGTGGTGTCTCTCTGCCTTTCACAAGCTGATCTATTTCTTATGGCTATGTCAAGAGAAGAAATATCCACTGTGGAAGTTTTTCCTGAGTCATAAACCCTTAAAAAATGTCAATATGCCATCCACATTATTATGTATTTTTGTAAAAATGCTTTGAAAGAAAGAAAGGGGGGAAAAAAAAACCCTAGAAGAAAAAGGAGGTGAAAATCCAGTGAGGTGAAGTAGTTTGGGAGCTGGCTGCTTATGCTTGCAGAAAACTATAATGGAACCTAAAAAGCTTGTTGTTATCACTGCAGCTGCAGCAGGCTGAGCTGTGCACCCCCAGCACTGCTACTGTGACACTTGGTGCACAGTTGGTCCCTTCCTTACTTGAGCAATCAGACTTCAGAGAGGATGGAGCAACCGCCTTCACAGCCCTTAAGATGTGCCATTGCAGAAGCAGCGAGGGAGCCATGGTCAGTGCAGAGAAGGAAACAGAAGGGAGAGCTTGGAGGCTGTCTGCCCTGGACAGCAGAGATATGGATGAGGTATGGTGAAGGGGGAAGCAGGATGGTGGGAACCTGGAAGTGAGTGAGATGGAGAGCTGGCCAGAACTCAAAGGCCATAAATAACTTAAAATTTTCCAGACAGGCTACTTTTTCTTTTTTTTTTTTTTTT
>VZTL01056562.1:198-41071 GCA_013400535.1 Scopus umbretta | reverse complement strand
CTTTTTTTTTTCTTTTTTTTGGTCTTTTTCTTTAGGAAAAATGCTGATGAAAGAGATGAGCCAACATAAAAACATGTTTTGCAAAAGACAGCACATTTCCCTTATTTCTAAATCACAGGAGTCCTTTTTTGCTGTTATGGAGATAGGAATAAAACCTATTATGGCGAGTGGTATGATTTCTGTTACATCTTAACAGGATTTTATTTTGTTTGGCATAACTTTATTGATCTGTGCTTCATTCCAAGTAGCATGGGCTTTACACACCTTTTTCAGTCATGGAAGAAAAGTTATTTATTTCTCAATTACTGCTGTTGTATGAATACAGAACTTGAGTTCCATATAATTGCACACGGCAGGCATGTATGGCTGTGTCTACTAGTAAATTAAACATGTCCAGGATTGTGCCTAGGCACTGAATCCAGCTACATGAGATGTCACAGATTTATGCTACTAAATCCTCTTCATCTCTGAGATATAATGACCACAAATTACCTGTTGGGAATAGCTTCTGGTAAATTCCAGCTCTCAAAGCTTGGCTAGGAATGGTTTGGGAGGACTGGATATGGGGCAAAAGCACATAAAGGCAATGTCCTAACAATTCAAGAGTACAGATGATTGCTTTTCAGTGCTCAGAAACATCTCTGGGCAGTATTTTACTAATGTAAATGTAGACTGTGAGTATAGAATCATAGAATCATTAAAGCTGGAAAAAACTTCTGAGATCATCTAGTCCAACTGTCAACCCAACACCACCATGCCTACTAAACCATGTCCCAAAGTGCCACATCTGCACATTTTTTGAATACCTCTAGGGATGGTGACTCCAAGAAATTTTTCCTAATATCCAATCTAAATTAGTTGTCTTCCAGGTCAAAGAAGCAGACTCCACCACTACTGCATCTTTGGCCATTTACACAGATTTAAGTCTATTCAAAACAGGACAAGAATCTATCGTATTCCTTGCACTCTTATGCTAATCCCTTCACAGTATGGTTCTTATTGCTGGTGTCCTAAAATAAGGAGATGACTTATGGTTTATTCAATGTGTATATTAAAATAGCAATAGAAAGTAAAACCTTGCCATTTTATGGAGAAGTATAAATATAAGCAAGCTAATGGGACCCCACTGTACTGAGTGCTATGCAAACATATAGTGCGAGACAGTCTTCTGAAGATTACACAGAACTCTCAATTCTCATTGACAGAGACCCTGAAGCAGCAGGGATAAGGGACACGTGCAAATAGAATTAACGACTTGAGAAAGAGCAAGTAACAAGTTAGTAGCAAAAAGATGGGATAAAGACAAAGACTTGGGGGTTTCAGTGGATGTCAGGTTGAGGATAAGCCAATGAAGAACTGTCACTGAAAACCAGGCACTGGGATCCTTTAAGAGGAGGGTGGCCAGCAGGCTGAGGAAAGTCCTCATCCCTCTCTGCTGAGGGTGAGGTTGCCCTCGTGTGCTGCATCTAGTCCTGACCCTCCCAGCTTGAAAGGGATGTGGAGAAACTGGAGATGGTCCTGCAGTGAACTACCATGAAGGGCAGGGGCCATGGGCATGTGGCCTACAAGGAGAGGTGAAGGGAGCTGGTACAATGTCTGGTGAAGAATAGGGTAAGAAGCAATATGGTAGGAGCCTACATGCACTTGAAGAGAAGATACAAAGGTGTCTGACCCAAACTTCTCTCATTGTCAGCAGATGGTATAACAAGAGGTGGCAGCCACAGATTGTGGCTGGAAAGGTTGTGTTAGGACAATTTAGGAAAAAAAACCCTCTTCACTAGGAGAGTAGTGCAGCAGAGGAACAGGCTAGCAGGAGAGATTGCTGAATCTCTGCCCCTGGAGGTTTGCAAGGCTTAGCTAGACAAAGCAACAGCTGACCTGATCTAGCACTGGCAGTTGTCTGGCTTCGAGTGGTAGTGAGCTGGATGGACCTGGTGATCTGCAGCCAGCACTGCTGTTTCTGTGAGGGAGAACCCATGTGTGACAATTCTGGGCATGAGCCTTGTCCAGAAAACAATCACACCAACCACAAGTTGTGCAGGAGCTTCTACTGTATTCTAGTTCAGCGTATGATATTTTTGATAAGCAAGGGTAACTATTCTTATAATTACTCTCTCTTCTTTGTTTTATCCTCTGACCTGGCAGACCAGCAGTGATGTTTACATTTTGGAGAAGTATATTCTAGTTATTAGTAGAGACAATTTCCTTCATATGCTGGGAAATTTACTTAATCTGCAGTCTAGATACTGAAGGTCATCATATATTTCAGCTATTTCTTCTTTTTAATAAGTGGTATGCAATTGCAGTTTTCATCTTTACAGGCTTTTTTTACATTCCTATTATGAAATGTGAGTATGACCTCAAGGAGATCCAGATTTTGCCTATGTGCACAGAAAATACTGGAATCTGCTGACAAATATATGTCAGTACTTTATGAGAACTTGGTATGCACTGATGGTAGGATATATTTGACAAGATTAATCAGAGGCCAGTTCATGGAGATATTAGCCAGACTGCACAAGTGTGAGTGAAACCCACTGAAGCCCAAATTAACTTAATAGAAACACTGTTGCTAGCACAGCACAGTCAGCTGAAGATAAAATACAGGGACTGGTCAAAGAGGAGAGCACAGCTAAGCATTTAGTCCATTAACTGTGCAACTTCCAGTCTGGTCACACAGTGTGACAGACAACAGTGGTTTGTATGTATGAAGCAACGGTACACCAGCATGGCCCAGCACTAAAACCACAGTCCTGTTTTGCTGAACACTTGTGCGCCCGGTGTTGAGTACGCAACAAGGCATGCAAAAGTTGCTTGGTATTATCAAGTTGGAAAGGTGTACCATAAAACCATCGGCCTCTTTCACACCTCCCCATGCAGGATGTCTCCCATTACATTCATGCAAATTCCTGGTCTGTGAACATCATCTTACTGCACTGCATACCACCTTTGCTGACATGGCCATTCTAGAAAATGCTAAATTGCGTTTAGGGCCATTTTAAAATGTACTCAGATTTAGTCTCTGCTCCCATTTGAATCAATGTTGAAGTTAGAATTGACTGGGAGTTATTTTACATATTTGCGAAAATGCTCTCATTTTCTGTCAAATCTTTTGCTTTTTAACGAAAAATCATTTTTAAAATTCTTCAAACTGAAAAAATTTCTTGCCTTCAGCTTTTTGCCACTGAAAAAAAGCCTCAGTGTTTGGGAAGTTTCAAAACCTAGTTTGAACTGGTTAACATGTTGTTGACTCAGTCTTCACTTTTCCCTTAAAAAAAGAAAACAGACATTTTGTAAAGAAACATATTAGACAAACAACAAAAACATGCCAGTGGAAACCATTTCATGAGCCCTAAAGCTTTCATTGGCTTAAACAAATGCAATGCTAAGCCACCCCTGAGCAGTTGTGTAAGAAGAGGAGAAAGGTTTTGTTTCATTGGTGTTGCATGCTGTTCTGCATGTTTGTTTCATTCTGCCTTATATGAGTTTATACTTTTGTTTTGGTAAATAATAATCTTGTTATTGTAAGAGTGCTGCTTCGCTTGGTTCCCCGTGGAAGCAGAGGTTATGCATTCACCTAAGTGTGTGCTCTGTGTCCGTCTACCCAGTACTTTCTGAAACCACTGGTCTGTCAAATCAAGTCGAAACTGCCCTCAAAGATATTAAGCTCCCGCAAGTTCCATGAAAACAGGTGCCTGGGAGAAGAACGATCCTATTAGCACCCCCACAGAGGGGAAAGTTGCAAGATAACGTCACCTTTTATTCAACACTGGAATTTAACAAGGCAGAAATATTTGATTGAAAAATGGCTCTTTCCATTGAAGAGACATCTTCAAGTGGCACCCACGCTTTATTAGACACTGAAGAACCTGACCACAAGATCTGACACCATGGGAAAGTAGGCTCCACTTTGTTCACTGAGTTTCTTGTTAAAGGACGCGTTTCTTCTGTGGGGTTGCTCTTTGTTTAACCTCTCCCTGCATGTTCAGAAAGTCTGACACATAGAGCAGTGTGACTGCAGCTGTGCATCAAAGAGCTTTTGGAAGAAAAATGACAACCAAATACCTAAAACTCTAGATACATTTGGCTGTGGGGTGACAACTGTAAAGGAAAGAAGGCAGTCTTGGCAGAAACCATGAGGATGTGACACAGGGTCTGCCTATGGAGTGGCCTGAGCAGGCAATTGCCTAGAGCAGTAAAACACCCTTGGTGAGAGTGGGCATCACTGCTTTGGGAAATAGGCTTGTCCTGCTGTGACAGCCAGGGGCATTGGTGGACATGGGCAGCTACTCTCAGAAACCCATTCTCCCCTCACCTATGGTGGGACCGACAAGTCTCGCTCCTGCCCAGCTCTACAAACGATTGCCATTCCCCTCATCCTCACTTCTTGTGGAAGTAGCACCTTAACTTTAACTTCCTCCCCAGCTGCCCCCACACGTCTCAGCAGCATCTGACCTTCCCCACACCTCTGAAAAACCTTGAGCTGGCTCAGGACCCAGCACAATGGAAATAACTTGGTTTTGATGTGAGGAGTATAGCACACTGGCAACTCCAGTAGCTGTCTCTTCTCTTGACAAGTTACACTAAAACACTTAAGCACCATTTTTAACAATCCTAAAGTCGTGTTAGTGCTGCAGCAGTATTAAAACACAGGACCTGATCCTATACCACTGACATCAGACAAAGTTTAGCCACTGCATTGAATGGGGATGGTTTAAAAGCATATACATTTAAGACAAATTATGCTTTGCAACTTTAGACTGTAAGTAGATAAACTCTGTGGACATTTAAGTTTATTTCTTACACCTCTTGTAATATTAAGGCTTCAGGAGTTGAAGCTATTATTATTTGTCTTTGTTGCTAGACTGTTTCAAGCTTCATGGCCTGATATTTGTGCAGAAGTTGAGCAGAGATATTGCAGAAAGTTGTCTGTGAAGTGAAGGAATCATTCTGATTGCACTTAAAACGTCCATTCTCATCCTAGAGATGTTACTCGTCCTCCTGGCACTCCAATTTTATGCACCAGTACCTTCAGCAGAATCAGTCATCTCTCTGAAACTGGAACAAGCTATGCAAGTAAACCCCGTGGGAGAACTATGCAGTAATGTGGCCTTGGGGAAAAACTGCAGAGATGAACCAGCCAGGCTTCATCCAGTATAAGCAGTTTGCAAAACAGGAGCCTCCTCCTCAAAAAGGCAGGAATAAAACAAGGTCCCTCGAAAGGAGCCTCTCCTTCGCCTCTGCCTCCCCAGGTGTGCACAGAAGAGCCTTCCCTTATGGCAAGAGGAGCTTCCTTCTGCTAAACACGAGCAGCAGGGGAACGAAGCTGGGGAGAGGAGCTGGATGGACTCCAGCTGTAGGGAGCAGCTGCAGAAGCCACTGGAGCACTGGTGGAGCTTCCCACCGCCCTGGCCAGTCTCTCGCTGCCCCAAGCCCCCCGCCTCTGCTCCCAGACTCGGCCTCCCTCACCCTCCCAGCACCAGGGCTGCAAAGAGGCGCTCAAACGTGTTACCTCGTATTACCTCTTTGACTAAGAGCTGGACTCACAGATGAATTAATTTCTACACAAGAAGAACACGCTTGATGCAGAAAAGTGAGTTTTCTCTGAGAGGAGAGGACTTTTTGGCCAAAAGTCAGAACAGTTACATTTTTACTTCTTCAGTGAAGTATTTTGGGGTGAGGGGGACAGTGGGAAGCTGTTAGTGTGGGGGATAGGACTACTTCTTCAACAGCAATATATATGGAATATAATCCTTCATTTCAAACTCCAGGAACAAAGACATGTTTTAAATATAGAAAGACTGATTGTCTTCCCTAATTACGGTATGCACCAGAATCACTACAGTGTTAAAATTCGATTTATGAACTGTGGAAAACTGATAGAATTAGGCAATCTGTTTTCCACTGAGTCTTGCCTTTACGCTTAGCTGCATATAAGATATAAGCAAGGTATATATTATCAAATAATGCTTGTAAGACTGGTTATTATAGACAGCTAATAACACACTTATTTAATGATCCCAAGCAACCTCCAAGTGTGCTAATGTTACATCAAATCAGTCACTAAATGCTGTAATGACCACTTTTGTGGAGTTTACTGGTACCATACTAAAACCTATACTTAATGGTTTAAAGGTTTTATTTTTTACAGGAAAAATCTTCTGCTGTCTACTTGCTGCAGAAGAGCAATCGAGATTTAGTTTCCTTTCATATATGAAATATAGGCTTTTACTTTTCTCAAAAAAGTTATAATGTACAATATATAATTTCCTATCAGCTCATTTGCCTTGGCATACAGACAGGATGTGGGTAGGCACTTAGTAGCTCATGATTAACACTTATGAAGCTACAAATTTTCATTTACTCATAAAAAGAGAGAAAAAGAAAAATACATCCCCTGCTGTAACTTAAGTGAAGCCAAATTTTATTATTAATTTAATAACATAGCTTATTCATTCACACACAGAGAGAACCACAGAATGCATGATGGCTCAGAGCTGTAAAGACGTTTACATTCATCTTCACGAGTGATAACTCATAACTGGTACAGCCAAGAGTGAGTTATTAGATCACTCCTCACAGATAAAAGGTTAGAGCAGATTGCAGCCATCAGATCTTTTAATGTCTCTGTGTACGTTCAACAGTGAATGTGAAAAGATAGACCATTTTTTTGCTTCATGGTCTAGCAGACCACTCTGCAACTTTTCCACAATTGCCCTTGGTTCTCCCTGTATTTTCCACCCAAGTTGTGCTGACTTTGCCGTTCAGAGTTTTGTCTTTTACATCTCGACATCTGTATGAACTAGTTATTCAACTGAGTAGAAGATCAACAGCTGTTTTTTTCAGAGACGGATTAATAGCTTCATTTTCAGTGGCATGAAAGAACACACGTCTAGGGAAACTTCTTATTAGCTTAAGCCTGTTGTTCAGGGAAAGGGTAATTTACATGTGCATTTAGCCTGACCCTTTCACTTTAACGTGACCTTTTTATTCCAACTGTGTGGTGGCTCTTGAATAAAGGCAGCAAGCAAACCTCGTTTTGTCACGTAGCACAGTGGTTGTGAGCACTCGCTGGACTTGGGGCACTCAGGCAGGACCCAACAGCCCGGCAGGGTACAGATTTGCAGCATCTATATTAAACTGCTAAATTCATAAGCTGTTCTGCCTAAAGTCACGGGTTTGATTAGAGATGTCCAAAGATAACATCAATGATGCAGACACTTGCAGTAGTTATCATTTTGGCTGGCTTGCCACAGGCTGACCAAAGGGAAAAGCAAAATCTGCTGCAGCTGAAGCTAGAGAAACACACCTTTCTTGTAGGCATTGCAGAGAACTCCACTGAGCTGGTCCTGGAGCTCAAGCACTGACAATGATCTGGTGTGCTCATAAGTGCATTACACAATCAAGAAAACATCTAGCTTTTGCAGTTCTTATTACTTTTTATTAAATCAGTTGTTTACAGGTATTTCTTAACCATACTTTAAAATTACAGAATCTATTACTGCAGCATGTGCAATGCTGCCTGTAAGTGCAGCCCTGTTATTTGCAAGCGTTGTATTTATGGTACTTTATTAATAAAACCCAGGTGAAACCTTTATCTCAGCTGGAATGTATATGTAAAGACACAGGTTACTTTTGTATGACATTAACTTTGATTAACATAAGGAAGATTTCCCAGGGCCTAAAGAAGGGAACTGAGAATATGGACTCCTGATTTACATCTAGTGATAATTAACATCATTACATTGATTGCAGCTATATTGATTTCTGCTAGTGGACTTTCTAAACAACAGAATGTAATCTTCCAACTTGTCAGGACTCATGCTGTGTCCTGAGCAGCAGTTCGGCAAAATTGGGTGCATCTGTTCTTTATAAAAAAAACCACAACAAAAAAAGAACCCAAACCTGCTTTTGAAAACATTCGTGTATCTATGACAAATAAGCTTTGGTTTCCACTTGTGAAAACAGGGCAATGCTTTACAGTAAAGCTTTCCTGGAAAAAAAAAAGAAGTATGTACTGTAAACTAAAAAAATACTGGTAGAAGCACATTTCGCCTTTCTGCAAGTGATGCATGGGTATGCATTTCCCATCAAGGGCTTTCAGTCATAAAGTTAAAAATATAGGCAGAGTGAGAGAGGCGAGAACAGATGAGATTAAAAACTAAACCAAAACACACTGTAAGATGTGATTAGAAGAACGAGGCAGGGTTGACAAGGTTTATTAACTATCAGCCTTCCTGCAACAATACTTCAGCCCCAGAGGCTTTTGTCAAAATTTCTTATAAAAAAGGTGGGGGAGGGGGCATCATTTTCAGAAACTGCCAACATGCACAACTTCAGCAGGAGCTGCAGGTCCTCAGAAAATGAAGTTCATGGTCTAATAGGTTCCAGTTGCCTCTGTTCCTGTCTGCAGGTCATGCTGTAAAATTACAGCATTCATGCATAGCAGGTATAACGATCAGAGGAATTGACAGTGGAGCACAAAAGCTGTTCAAGGTTAGGGACCCAAACAGGTTTCTGTAAAGCACCAGATTATCTGCTATTCACAGTGAAAAATGAAAGGAGAGAGGAAATCTTTATCTCCAGGATTTGGCATCAGTCAATAAGAAATCTTGAGTTGGAATACAAAGACCCAATGCTGAATAAATTGTTAGCAGCCTTATTACACGCACCCATTCTGGGTAGCTTTTTCACACAGGACCAAAGCATACTATTTCTTCTACTGTGCTCTTCTGTAATGCACTATATTGGACCTAAACCCTGCAAGAGAACAAGGGAGCTTTCAAATCAATTTGTTTCAAAATCTCTGGGAATATTTACTGCATCTCTTTTTCCACCATGATGTTCTGCACAGTGGCCACACAGTTGTAGGCCTATACATTTGAGATTGGTGTTTGCTATAAAAAACACTTAACCCACGGCCAAAAGAAATTAGAAAACTTCTACCCCAGAAGAAAATATGACAGAGTCTGAGCAATGAAAGACAACCTGGTGTTACCTTTGGTTTTGGGAGAGGATAGTCCAGACCTTACCCCTCCTGGGTATGTGTGTTTTGAGTGGAACAGAACCAGCTGTGAAATTTTGAATTTTTTTAGAAGAACAACCCTGTAAATTTATTCTTTTTAAATGTTGTAATTTTTTAAATTTTCAAAATATTTTTAAAAAATTTATTGATGTTTTTAAGTGTTGAGAGGACTGATTTTTCAGACCAAATGTAGAACTTCTAGTCAATGAAGGATGTCATTTCTTGATTTTTTGAAAACCAGCAAGTAACTTGGTAGCTAATGAATATACTTAGGAGCCAGAACAAATCATTTTCCTTTCTGGGTCAGGCCAGAAGTTTGAGCTGAAGTCACTGACCTCCAAGACAAATGCCCAAGTCATTGGGTTATGATGCTTTAGTCCTCTGCTCCAGGTCCCTGCATCTGAACTTCTCATGGGAGAGCTACCCCACTTTTCACTGCACAGAAGCCTAACACCTTGACTTTCCACACCGCATGTGCACAGCATAAGTTCTGGGCTGAGGAGCCAGGCTCTGCTTCACTAAGCATTTCAGTAATACAAAGCAAAGGAGCCTTGACAATGACAAGCAAGAGCTCTTCACTGCTCAGCAGTCAATAGCCTGATTGCTATCAGCATCCGTGAGTGATGGATCACCTAACAAAGACTATATTTTTCTTCTCCCACCTGAGAAATAGAAATAGTAGAGCTTCTTTTCCTGGTATTCGGGTATTAGGATAAATGCAGTCAGGTTGGGAAGATGTTTAGGAAGGTGGCTAGCCACATATGCAATTAAAATGACTTTTGAAGAAGCAGTGTCACAAAGATGCAGCTATAAAACAGTAGGTTGGCCAAGAGCTAGCCAAAAATCTATGGTAGTGGTTGCATTGTGCATAAACAAGAGCCTGCTGAGCAATTAGCAGAGACTCAAGGAAGAATTGTTGTAATCAGACTCCAAGGTCACAGAAGATGAAACCTAATCTCTAACTTACCCTTTTTTAAAGACCATATTTACCAGTATTTCTAAATCATAGAAAGAATACCTTGTAAACATTCATCCAGGAATCTAAAGAGAGAGTAGAGCCTCAGTTTCACTCTATAACAATTTTCTGTCAATGTAACACCAACGACTTCAATAATGTTACTCCTGATTTACCCTGGTGCAAAGAAGATCAGGGCTCTAAATGAGGAAATTGTCATATTATCATAGTTGTCAAGAAAATGGGAAAGCAGTTGGGAATTTTCCAACAAGACTTGCTTGCGTCAGAGGTTGTCAATTCTTCGAAACAGAAATATCTCTCAGAAATACCATTTAATGAGCTGCCAATGAGCCACAGAAAAGATTTCTGTCAGAAATCTGCCTGACTTTTTGCCAGTTCATCTAAACAGTTGCTGCAAGGCCTGGGTTTCTTGGGTTTAGAAATGTAGAATGTCCCTTTTGTGCAGTATTGTAAATGTAAGGCCATTGGGCTTTCTGCACAGAGCCTGAAAATCCTGAGAAGAACATGTCTAGCTTGTCTTCTGTAGAAGATGCATTGCTGCACATTTTTTCTGTACATGATGGGAGACTGGAACCCTGGAATACCTTATTACTGCAGCAAAAGAAAAGATCCTACTAGCTCTGCCTGCCAGACTTTTAATTTTTGACATTTTCTGAAGCAAGAGTACTTGGCGCTCCCTGCGCTGATGAGAGTTTAAAGTTTAAAAACAGCAAATTTTTTCTTCTTGCTCCATAAAAAAAACAACAACCCCCCAAAAAAAGAAACCCCAAACCCAAACCAACATTTGTTCCCTCTTTGCCACATTTTCCCTCGATTTCTGGCAACCTCAAGAAAATGGATCAACAATGGATCAACAAACACTTAAGTACTCCAGCCAGTGTGCCGTACTTAAATATACCTCCCTTGTGGGGCAAAATATATACCAAATCATTCATATATCTATATAAAAAAAAGTATATGTACACATGCATTTGTATCTATATTTATATGATATATAGGAGTATGCATATGTATATATATGCCCATATACTATACACATATACCTCCCAGTATTTTGTATATACTTTTATTTGTAAGTTTTCAGTTGAAATTTAGCTTGCTGCTGGATTTAGAGGAAACATTCAAAGAAGGAAAAACGCAATCTAAGGTAGGATAATTTTTTCCATCATTGCAGTCCTAATATTGAAAGAGGATGGCACTTTTCAGAGAGGAGACTTCAGGTAACCAATTGGTGGGTAGATCTGCAGTCTATTCATCCACCAGAGATAAGACTGAGGCTATTTCTCCAATATATTTCACACACCTACACAGACTAAGGCTTTGTCTTCCACACATTTCACATGCCTACGCATAGGGGTTTCCATCTTCCATGGGTCCTTTCTCCCCTAGACAGTTCACTTACAAGAACTCTTGGCTGAGGCTGTTGCTAAATGAACCAGACAGTGCTGCAGTGCAGGAGTTAATTTCCTCATTTGTGGCTACAGTCCATCATTTGGGGATTTAAATCTGCATTGTTCAATAGCTGTGATGTGCTATTTAATTTTTGAAGCAGTTGCATATCAGTGTTAAGTAAATTGATCCCTTTATCACGTAATTTGCAGTACCTCAATGAGATATTTTGAGGCTTAATTGATAAATTCTTGAGAATACATTCACGTCCTTTGGAAAGGATAGAGTGGGTGATAATATATGATCAGGATGAGTATTTACAAGGACTCAGAATGGCAACTTGGGTTTTGTTGATGCTCAGCTGTAATTCAGGTGTGACCTCTGCAAGGTCTCCACTGAGAAAGATCCCAGGCCACAGTCTCTCATTGAGGTTGTATTGCTGGTAAGAGGCAGAATAACCGAGCTGCAGCTACGTAGCACTGACAAGAGAAAGTGCAGCAGCTGAAAACAACACCCCAAAGCAGCATATTTAAAGCTATTAAACTGCATGGGGCCCAAGAATAGATGCTCACCCCAAAGAATTTAAATAACTACAGCAATGACTCTTCCAAATGTGCAAACCTTTAAACAAAAACCTGACTGAGGAAGCTGGCATTCAAAACCCTTCACGAGCAGCACCAGATCTGCATGAGTCACTGAATGATCAAGGTTGCCCAGCCCCTGTGTCAAGAGCAGCAGAGGAGTCCAAGAGAATTACAGGTGAGAGATGGTTGTGGCTTTCCAGCAGGGAGGAAACAGCTGGCGAAGCAGTTTTGGAGCTGGGAAAGCTTTCCAAAGCCTTCTCTGAAACGGATTGAAACTGGCATTTCCACAGAGATGTGACTGCAGCCAAAGTGCAATTTTCCAGGATCTTGTGCAGAAACAGTAAATTAGACTTCCGATTACATTTTAAAGACCTTTTGGGCATGGGGGTCTCTTGCTGTTCCTCAAACCTCAAGTGATGCTGCTGTGTAAGAAGAGGTAGGGAATCTCCCTAATGTGCAAGACCATTACATTAAAATAACACAAAGTGGAAAAGAGAAATGCTGAAAACAGCTTTAGTATGCCAGAAATAAGATCACCAGCTGCTGGCCCATGTGGGGATTTTCTTTGTCTGATTTGGATGAGCAGGGATCTACAGGAAAAACAGCAGATGATCCTGCAATGAAAGATCATCTCAAGGTCCCTGCTCACAGCTGAGCTGAATAAGGGAGAGCAAGCAAACTTTACTTTGTTGTGGAATTTCTTGATTTGAGTGTATGGCCCAGTGACCTCAATTTGGGTGGTGGCTGGTGGCTTTTTAATACACCGGCTTTCTTCTTGTGTACTTCATTATATGAAGATGAAAAGAGAGTAACACAAAAAGGTTTTGATACCCGAAAACCTGTCTAAGAATACACGTTAGGATAATAAGATGGTATCTTTTATTTCCACACCCTTAGTCGTGAAAGCCCAGAGTTATAGACTAGAAAAAAGCAACACAGCTATTAATACTCTAACATTCATAAACCAGCATAAGTTGCTGATACCTACAATCCTACACACCTTCATAAGACTTCTCCTTTTCTTTATCATAAATAAATACTAGAGAGTGTATCAGCTTCTCTGTTCTGCTAAAGTGCAGGACAGTCCTTTGTCCCAAATCCTAGGACTTTGCACCATACAGACTAGGCAAATTTCTACTGTGGCTCAGTGCTTTGAGAAAAGCTCAGGCTGGCCATGGAAAAGATGCAAAATCCCTTATGATAGTTAATAACTGAGGAACTCCAGGGAGAAGATATCGTTTATTTCTTTTGGGAGAAAAGGGATAATTTTAATGAACAATAATGCTTTATAGTAAAACACTAACGGAGACCTACCAATTGTGATTTCAGCTCATGTCACTTGGCTGATGGCAGCACGCAGTCACAGCAGGATACCGCTGAGCCGAGTCTCTTGTTAATGCTAATGGAGAAGTTCGTATTGTAGTTCAGACCTGAGACAGTAGCATCTTGCTTTTCCTCCAGTCTGGAGATGATTAACTTTGGACCTCTGAAGTTCTTCATACTCCACCAGTGAGACAGTACTGTGTGCCAGGGACGTGTCTGGCAAGTCCAGTTACCTGGCAGGGCAGCAGCTGACGGCAGCTGGAGACTTTGACTTCAGTGGAGGAGTCTTTGAGCGTATGGCCTCCTTCAGTGGCACCCTTCCCCAGTGGAGATCTCCCTCCTGCTGTCTGGCCGCGTATGCCAAGCTCAGCTGGACGATGGATCAGGTGAAGTTGGGCCAGCCCCTTACAGCAGGTGCACTAGGGTGCGCAGCTAGGCACAGGCTCTGATGCTGCACTGCCATGTGTGAGGTGCCAACTTAACCAGAGAGGTGAGCACAAGTTGTCAGAGCGCTGTGCAGGTTTCAGACAAGTGTGTGACATTTACAGTTTTTTTGGTCAGAATGGCAGGATAAACTCTAATTTCAAGTAATAGGTATTTTAAAAAAATTCTAAATTTCATGAATTAAAAAATCCATGCTTAAATTTCCAAATTTCATGAACTAGAAATTTCATGCTAAATTTCATACTTAGAAACAGCAATTGAAAAATTAATAGGCCTATTCACACAGGAAGGACAATGTATCTTTTTTCCAAGAATGAAATTCTTTTGGCAGAGGTTCTAATTTCTATATATGCCCATGGTATATCTCCTATAGAAGACATGACTGAGAGTAAAAATAACTCATGAATGCCTCCTGCAAATGTCTCAGTGCCCACAGCCTGTCCCTTAGCTGGGTAAAGAAAGCAGAAGAAAGAAGGAAAGATTGTCATGATTTATAGCACTTGCAAACTTCTAGGTCTGGACTGGACAGCATAGAGTAAACAAAGCCTGAGTCATACCTTATAATCTATTTTATTTCTGTCCATAGAATCTGAAAGATAAGGACAGAAAAGGGCATGTGACAGTTGCCTCACTCAATAAGTCCCATCTGTCTCTTGCATTGGGTGAGATACCAGAACAGGGAAGAGGCTGCCGGTGCCTGTCCAGTGAGGAACAACTTCCCTCCCTGACATATTTTGTCATAGCAGATGACCCCACAGTGCTTTGATAGCAGCTGCTCGTGGCCAGCTGCAGCCCAGCATCATCTTGCCATTATGGTATCAGGTACCAGAAAGGCCAGGTGAACTTGATGAGAGCTAGCACAAGCTTGTTCCAAAACTTCATCAGGTTGCAGGGAAGGGTGTGCTAAGAAATATGAACTTGGCAATGGAGGAGGGGACTGTGGGGAACTACAGACATAATGGGCACTCTGAGGGGTCAGTGCTGAGGAAGACAGGAGGAAGGAGAATTGCCAAGGATAGCCACCAGCAATGAGAACAGCAGGGAACAGCACAAAGCACGGGTGAAGGGGATTGTGAGCCTCAGGAGCGGGTGGCAGATGTGAAAAAATTCTGGCCAAATGAAGATATGAAGGGAAGACAATCTTGAAAGTACAGCTGCTGGGAGCAATACTGAGGGAGCAAAAAGAGGAAGAGGATGGCCATTATGGTGGACATCAAGAAGGGAAGTTAACTTGAAGGTTGCTTCAAGGAAAGGTTTCCTCTTGGAAGGCAAACTAAGGAGGAACATGAGGTCACAAGAAAGAAGATAAAGCAAGGATGAGAATGACCAGTCCCTAGTCAAAGGGATGAGAATAATTGAACACACAGAAATGGTTGAAGATAAGGCAAGATTTCCAAACAAATTACTACAGTTACTGAACAGATCTTCCCAAGAGACATACTTGGCTTTGTGTATGAAGTCCTTTGCACTTCATGGGAAGAAAGAAGATGAAAGCTTATTCCTTCTATTACTCGTCATGGATGTCACGCTGGGAGTAATGACTGTATCTTTGTGCGGGAGCCAGGGACACTGCCTGTGCTTTTCCCTTGCCAGCCTGGGGCATTACTTTGCACTAGTGGGTAGGATTCTCTGTTGTTTCATTCCTAAGAGAAACGGCACTGAAAACTTCCTCTTTCAGCTGTGGTTTCACGGGCAGCTCTCTTGCTAGATTTTACAAACCCAACTTTTTTTTGCAGTGGGCAAAATTTATTTTACACACACTAATCCAGGGGCTGCATGCAAAATAACATCTCCATGTCCCTGAACATCACTGCTCTTTGTTATGTGCAGACAGGTGGTTGCACATCCCTTACCTACACCAGGGCCATGTTTACCTTGCAACAGTAAAATGAAACAAAGATGGTGGGGAAAGTCTTTATGGAGTCCAAATCACACTGGATGCAATCTACTTCATGCATTCATGCAGAAAATCTGTCTTTACAGGATAAGAAGAACAAAGAGGAAGTGCTGATATTTCAAAAATATTTTCCACCGTACATCATAACTAAATATTTAAATATCACAATTCTTTGTAAATCAGAAGTTTCAAACATTTTCACTCATTAATCATTTCGGTGTCCCCGCAGCAAAATGTTTCAGTGTGACCTGTTCACGCAAATTGGTCTTGCCTCCCATTTTTCTCACCCTTCAGAAAAAAGTTACCTACATTGAAACATATTACCCTGCAGTGGTTTGTTATGTCATGAGAGTCATATTCAAGTTCCATGCCTTCTGAATAAGTAATATTTTCCATGTTGTACTCCATATATCCATGTATCATTAGATCTCATGATGCAACAATGTGCTTAGATAGAAGGAAAAATTGACAATATTTTTTGATAGGTAACCTGGCCTGGGACGCTGGTTCTTATGGCTACATTTACGCTTGTAAACTAACTGGGCCAAAGTTACTGTCTGTTATGGAGACCAACAGACACAGAATGGTGTACAAGCATGCTGTTATATTCTCTTATCCTTCAAAACAGGATAACACCACAATGACTGCCTACGAGGGACAGTCCCTGGCCCATGTAATTATTCAGGAAGAGTGCTAATTGGCTCAGGCCAAAGTCATGCCAAGAAATATTTTTACAATTTTATGATACAGACAATAGCATTTTAGTGTCTGGGAACATTCCTGGCAGCTGCTTAATTTATTAGCATAGGACCATATGCAGTCCCATATACAATTCCTTTAAGACAGCATTCCACATTATGCAATTTAAAGCTGAAGGGATATATTGTTTAGATTTTCCCTGAGAAACAATTGAAAAATGTTGAAGTACTGGATATTTTCTCATAGCGAACACTGATTCTGCAGATGCTGCACTTTTGCTTTGAAAATCATGAATGAGCAAATTGTACTTAACGAGACCCAAATTTTAATTGAACAATGAATTCTTTAGGCATTTTTCCATGTCAGCTTTGCTATAGCTTTTTCTTTTTTTTAGTGTTTCATAAACAATCATTCTCAACACTTCTGTGAGTATAGAGTAGTATTCCATAAGTGGAAGAATGAGTTTCAACAAGATCAAAGTAAGAAGCATGCAGTGTTGTGCAGGCTAACTCCTACTTAGCCAGATAGCAGCTCTTCTACTGATAAGATTCCGGGACCTATATTTAAAACACCACCATCCCTCAAAAATGAGAAGTATATTAACAAAGACAAATATTTCTGCTGTCTTGCCATATATTGTTCTGGGACTCTAGGTAGAAGTGGGGCTACATTAAAATCTCTAGGTACCCTTCAGCTTCCTTTATCACAAGCCTATCTCATTATTCTTTGTTCCCCTATTTCCTTCAGCTCATACCTCTGATGTCCCACAACAAATGAGCAAGGATGCTGGGAGAAAAGAGGTGATTCCACTATGGAGCTCCAGATCATTTCCAGGGCACACTGCAGCCTATATGCAAGTGGAAACTCCGTTTGGTGATAATGTTGTGAAAGGATATCACTACACATAGCAGCTAATTCACAAGACTAAATAAAGCGGAGGGTAACATAATTTTTCATACCTCCTCAATCCTGAGTGAATGAGTTTGCAAGATTAACATTCCTTTAGCATAATTCTATGCCTGTAAAATAATTTGCACTGGGGTCCAACTATGTAAGAAGCATTTGTCGTACCAGTTCAGATTTCTTCTCTTAAGATGATGTGATTACTTATGAATAAACTATGTGGCCAAAGGTTCTAAAAAAAGTAAAGTATATAAAATATAAATACATAAGCTTATATATATATATAAAAGAATAAGACAGATATATATAAAAAAGAATAAGGTAAGTGAAACCAGGCTATCAAGTTGTGATATTGTCTGAACACACAGTGGAGCAGACAGCTAATGATTCAGAGGTTACTGGAGCAGGGGTATCTCAACTAGATTTCTGATGCAATGATAGCATGCATTTCATGTTTGAACTCTGAAGAGCAGAGCTGATCATATAGCGCAAAATATCACTGACTTCCTATGAAGATTCTGAATCTTCATCACAGCCTTTACCAGGACATACCAGTTGTTTCTTTTCTATTGCAAGTTGGTTGTAGCACTCAGAAATATCCATTTAGTGCTGGGAAAGAACTTTTCAGATTTGAGAGGTGTATGAAGGTTGCTAAAATCTTGCTGGGGATTTTTGCAGGCTTTTTAAAGTTTTATATCTATTTACATGGCTTTTACATTATACTGCCCAAAGGGGAGAAGAAGAGGGAAAAGTCTGATGAGAATGAACTTTGCCTGCTGGTAGTGTATGGGAGAGCCCTGAATACTCCATCTATTTTCAGAACCCAATAAATACAGATCAAGCAAACCAGGATTGGTTTTGTCAGTACAATTTTCTTGTCTGTTTGCTCTTTTGTCTTGGTGGAACCAAAGTGAAAGGTGACCTGAATCTGGATACCATATTTTTCTCCAAACTCCCTATGTTCTGTAAAGAGGCTCAAAGTTGGTGACAATTCCAAGCAGGAACTGTTTGTCCATAAGTAATCTACCTCAACTGCACACTGTCTGGAGACATCTAGCAGTGATCTAATTTAAATACTGAGGATATGGAGAGAGAAGAAACCCTCCCTGGAGGCTGTCAAATCCAGTTATCCCTATATAGTGTGGAGTGGTTCATGCTGGCACACACACAGAAAATCCAGAAGCTCAAATGTTTGTGCAACTCTGCCAAAACTATCATTAGAAATTAAAGATGTTGAATAGCAGGGAGAGGTAAAGGGATAGAGTCAGCCATGAAGTGTCTATTTTATTTAGTGTTCTTTATCACCATCTATAGACCTAAAAGTGGGACCCTGACCATGGGAATGCCTTATTTTATTTAACACACACGCATGAACATACACACATGTATAAGCAAAATTATTTATATTTGCCATTCAGCTGTATCAGAAATACATGCAGTCATCTTGTTTCCTCATTTTTTTACTTTCAGTTTCTTAAAATGCTTTCCCTGCCATGCATCAGTGAGAGCTTTTCAATCTCATTTCCTCTTATCATTTTCTGTTCTACTTCTTGTTGTCCTGAGTAGGTTTAACTGCCTTCTTGCCTCCCAGATTCTCATTATCTTTCCATCTCTCTGCTTTCCACTACAATTCCCTTCCTTTTTCCAACATTTCCATCAGGGCTCCCAAAACATCTCTCTCTACTCACAATACTCCAGATTCTTTTCACCCATCACCTTCCCCAGTCCATCACCCTTTATAGTGTCTTGCCTGTTACCAGTTACTACTATACACAGCTGCACATTTACTTAAGATTGTAAATTGTTCCATTCCTTGCTGTTTCCAGTACTTAAAAAAAAAGAACCCACCATCCCACCAACCCATAATCCCTTTCCCCTTTCCTCCCTCCTGTCTCATCGTGGAGAAGAAATAAATATAGCTTTAATATTTTTTGTCTGTCTGTTGGGTGGGGTTGTGGGTTTTTTTGTTGTTGTTTGCTTTTTTTAAGATCCAGTTTAGCAGTTAACATGTGAGAGTCGTTGCATGTTTCTTGAGGGAAAGTGATACTGAAGAAATGTTTTGTAGAAGTGCTGTGTGTTCACCTTTGACAGGAGCCAGCCCCGCCTGGCATTCTCCTTCCTGGGAGCAGGAGTATATGCATCCATCGCAATGAAAGCTCCGCCACTACACAAGTCTCTTCTTACCTGCTTCACGTTATAGCGTGGGAAAGTGGAAGCAAGGGAAAGAAGGTATCTCTGTGACCATCGGGGCAGTCTCATGGGTTTTCCTGAGTGCTGGCAACAAGTGCAGAGCATGTGGAGAGCAGAGGCAGAGCAGCGGGCTGGCATGACTGCCAGGGCCAGGGGCTACTGACTTCACACAGCTGAAACTAACTAGGCTGAAGGCTTCTTTGTTCAGCGGTCCCTGGTCTTTGCTCAGCCTGGCACTCTGGGTTACTGTGCATACCAATTTGGCTTGCACTGGCATAAATATTTACTACAAAATTCATGAAGTTGCTCTACTAAAACTCCTTGCCCATTATTTAATATGATGAGCTTTCCTGATCATGATATTTGGTGACTGACATATGCAGCTAAATATTATTTGGCACTGTTTGGCCTCCTATGTTTGCAGTACTGCAGTTCAGTAAAACATACTTTATTCCTCATGTTAGGGGACAGAATGGAGAGGCAGGACTGATTAATTTTTACCGGGACCTTATTAATTTTCAATACTTCAGCCAAGCCTTCTATCCCTTTTTCCTTCTCTGGCAGGATAATCTGAGGCTATTTCTCATCACATGCAAATCCCACCAACTCTCTGGAGACAACTCATGGAAAGCACAACAGCATCACTTTTGTGCTAATCCAAACCTTTTCCCAGAAGGGCTGAACATATTTTTTTTGGCAGATCAGCACTAGTTATTGTGCAGTTTTGCATTCTGTTGTCCTGCCCCTCTCCCTTGCCTTTTGGCAGGTTGTCAGATATCATTAAGATGTTCTTAGTGATGTAGCATTGCACATTTAGTTTTGTTTACTCTTTACTTAAGAATAAAGTTGCAGCAGGATAGAAGTTGTGTATGGAAAGGGTTGAAGAGCATTAGCCTTTTCTTATCCATTCAATTAAATGATATTTTCATGTGTGTACCTGTGACGTACAAACATGCATGAATATATGTGCCAGCACTAAGGTGGAAAGAACCAGGGAATCTTAAAGTACCACCTGATTCTCCTGAATCTTTGGCTGTTTGTGCTAGAAAAGTCCTAGGAAATCTACTAGCAAGCTAAAGAGGTCACAATTTCAAGTAAACTAATCAATTTTCTGTGACACTGGTTTATAAGAAAGTAACTCTACTTCTGTAGGGCTTGCCTTCTTCAGAAACAGAAACTGATGAATCTTCCCATAGCATTAAGTATAAAAACTGACAGATCAGTCAAGATGGTTAGGAATGCTTCAAGTAAGAGCTATAGCTACTGGCTACTGTAATTAATTGCAGTAAATACATTTGCAGTTTATTGAGATAACGTTTCTTTAATGTAAACAATTTGTTTAAGCAGGTGATTGGGAATTTTACAATTAAAATTCATTTTTGGCAAATAGAAGAGCTCAAAAATATTCAGATGAAATGAAAGATTTGATTTTGAGGCAATACATTACTTTCACTCTTGTATATTATGCCATTTAAAACCCACTTGGAAGTTTTCTAATGGAACTGAAGGAAAATATGAAAAAAGCTTTTTAAAATATGAAAATATTTATTCAGAAAGTGTCAGAACAAAGTGTCCCTTCATTTTCTACCATACTTTTAAAGTATTTTTCACCCTATTGAAAAATTGAAAAACCAAACTTGTATAGCTTCGTGAAAGGCTTTAGCATCACAAAATCTGTATCGTTTTGCCCGCAAGGTCTCTAGTGTGAGCATATTTGCAGAAGTCTGCCTCTTACTAGACAGAACACTGCAGTTCTCTCCTGACTGTCTAACCCACATCCATTTCCTCCATAGAGGAGCTCAGACTGTGCAAACTTTTCTTTTTTGACTGATAGTTAATTAGATACACATTTACAAACTTTTCGCTTGTCCCTGAATCTCATTACCCACATTACACTACAAGACCTTTATAATAGACTCAGTTCAAGGAACTATACTCGTTGTCACCTCACATACAGCACAACATAACTGGCTTCTCATCAGCCTTCAAGTTTATTGGCAAGCAAAGTGACCCTTGCAATTAAACCATGACATTACAAAACACTTTTGTCAAAGGGGATCTCTACCCCACCACTGTGCTCCCATGAAGGTCACAGACTCTGTTGTGTGGGCAGCTTCAAACATGACCTGAATGCGGTTAAAGGACAATCCTTTCTACTGTGTAAAAAGCCTCAATCATATTCCCAAACCATGCTATAACCTTGAATAAAGAGGCTTTAGCATGGTTGAAGTCAGAATTTAGGTCCCTTCTACACTGTAGAAATGGAGTCATGCTTTAATTGTATTGCAGGGATAAAGATATTGTAATTGGGTCCCCTGGAATATATTTTTCTTTAGATATAGCTAAACGTAAGGCCTTAAATCTCTCAAGGACATGAGATGTCATTCTATCTTTTTCTGTACTGGTATGAGACTAAAGAATTATGAAAAATGAAGGGGGAAGGCACAAGAATGACTTCCACAGAAGTATATTGATTTATACAAGTTGAAAAATTGACCCCAGCCTGGACGGTAAGGTCATTTTATCCAACAAAACAGAATAAAGTGTTTTTTGGTAAAATCATTTTTCCTTAAGCCTTAAGATTAATGTTTGTCCTTTAGCTGCAGACAAATACAGAAACAAACACATATAAATATGTATATATATACACAAAACCAGAAGATTTAACTTAGGCTATATCCTAGCTCTGTTAGTTCCTAGTAGAGAACATTTGTCATCTTTGTACTCTGACGAATCTGTTTTAATAAGGGTTTTTTTCAGATTTCCATAGTATCACCAGCTGGTCTCCTCACCTCAGGCTTTCACTAGTGGGATACCTCTTACTTGACAGTTCCTCCTGGTGCCTCTGCACTTCAACAGGAAGACCACCCGGGACTTCTCCATGGCATCCACCACCTCAGCATCTGACCCAGCTGAGAAACAGACACCAAGATCTTTATTTTTCTCTTGTACAAAAGATACTGAAACAAAAATTAAAGGACTGTCCATGTGTCTGTTTCAGAACTCTTCATTCTTTTGTAAGAACATTTTTGCCACTACCTACCCTACAGAAAAAAAAGAAAACAAACTCCAGGGAGCTATAAATCAAGTTATGCTCTATGCTTCTGGCTAATGATGGGATTCATCTCACCTAACCTGAGCCATCTAGTAACTAAACATTTAGCTTAATCTAGTTGTCAGGTCCCCTATTTTTGCTACAGGACAGATATAGGCACTTTCTGGAAATTAGTCATCTTGCCGAGACATTTATCTTAAGGTGGGAAGAAATGCCTTTTGGAGATGCCCTTCTCTCTGAAGCAACCACAAAGGGAGCTTGGATAACTGGCTTATACTAGATGCATTTTTTTAAGGTACCTCAGCTAGGCAAAAGAAATCCTACTCTCAAGTCTGCAACCAGGCCCTTACTCAAACAATTTTTTTTCAGTCCTATCTCCGTTAAAAGCTGAGCCCTAAACAAGAACAAGAGCCTTCTGACAGAAGCCAGAGCCTTGATGCTGTTTGTCTTGCATCAGAAATGCCACTTCCACAGAGCTAAAAATAGGAATGAACTTCCCAATCTCTTCCCCTCCACTAATAAAGAAATGAACAAAAAGATAGGTCAGTAAAAAGAACAGCTAGAGCTTGAAAATCAAGAGATAGGATCTTCAGGAAGTCATGTTTTTAAAGAGTCACTTTTCTACTTATAAACGTATCCAATCCTTCATTTTTCTAAGATGTTTTTTTAACCTGATTCTTTGTATTACTTCCCTACTTGCTACATGTGTAATGGACCATCTCTTTTTCCTCTTTACCATTTCACTTCCGATTTTTATTTTGATGTTGTAGACAAGTCACAGCTATGTGAGTCTGGAATCCTGAGGTGGCTTTTTATTCCTTCCTTCAGGCAGCAAAATGCCTGGCAACTGTTTGTGTTCAGCCCCAGACTGTGAGGGATGCATATCCTCCAGTTTGCCTAGAGTATAAACATGAAACAAAACATACTGGAGCCAATGCTGTCAAATAAGACCAATTAGGTCATAACTATCTCTACTGTGCATTTCCACAGCAGGACCATGGAAAGACAAAATGGGCAAAGTGTGATGGGGACGAATCATTCCTGGTAGTCACATATATGCTACCACCTGCAGTTCCAGTAAGAGAGACATGCTCTTCTGTGATTTTTCTCCCCCCTCCTCTAACTCAAACTAGTTAAGCTCTGGGGTGGCTGGCAGAAGTTTCCTATCTACTCTCCAGAATACAAAGTTGTCACATACGTTTCCTGAGAACATTATAGGAAGATTTCTGGCAAGCAATCCAAAGAGTCCCATGCATGCCAGCAGTCCAGATACCAACAGCACTACACCTCAAGTGCCAAGAGTGAATCCATTCATCCGGCAGTGACTGTATCTGTTTGCAAATTAATTTCCTTGAATATATTCCCATTACCCAAAGAAAACAAGTTCACTGAGAAATGTGCACCCTGTAGATAATCCAAACAAAGCAGGTTTTACAGATTGAAGATTAGCAAACAAAATCTGGGATAATGCTGTCTCAGCTCAGTGCTAGATTACTTGTGTGCTTCCCCTTCTTACAAATTAACAAAAGACACAATTACAAGATTTAAAGTATGCCTTCCCCCCTCCCCACACACACACACTTTGTCCTTGACAGATTTTGTAAACCAGCTCTTTGGTTGGTATAAATCTGTGCATCTGTGCTGAGAGCATGATCTTTATCTTTCAGAAGCTGAGTATAAGTTTTTTACTCAAGTCTTCATTGTAGAGCTACTTATAGAATTGTAAAGCTCTTCACAAGAGGATACCTAGTCTAGCCATCAAAGCACTAAGCGGACTGTCAGGAAGGCTAGTCTCTATCCAAACACAAACTTGGATGAATCACTTGATCTTCTTGTACCTCTATTTCCTTCCTGAGAACTGAAACTAATTTTACCTCTTAGTACTTGTTTCATTGATTTTTAAAGCCAAAAAAGGTCTAACAGAAGTCAAAGAATCTCTTTCCTGTCACACAAGGAAGTCTGTATTAAAAAGCCCTACATAAAATATTTAATTTCCAGTTGAGTAGCATTGCATCTTTTTAAAAAATGGCCAGTCTTGATTTTAAAATTTTAAAATAGAGGATCCAATATGTTAATAAATTACTAATTTCATTGTTTAGTTATTCCCCCCCCAAAAAAACCCCATACCTCTTTTGTGATCTGAATTTCACTTATATAAACTTTCTACCATCAGACCCCATTGAGTCTTTGTATATATATGTATATCATGCAGGCATGCATATAAAGCATAAATAAATACTTCTTTTTTATAAGTAAATAGGTTACGTATCTTGGAGTAGGACTGGAGAGAAAAATTCAGTTGCACATTTGCTCACATGCCATCTACTTTACCTTTTGAGAAAAAAGGTTTGATAGCTCTGACTTTGTGTCTTCATAACAAGACTACTATAACATACCCATCTGACTGGTAGTAAATACAACAGGTCACAATCCTCTCAAGAATACAAGCACAGGCATAGAACATCAGACCAATGGTCCACCCAGCCCGCTGTATTTGCCACACTGGCCAAAGAAAATGCTCTGACTATAAAAATAAGGAACCTATACATGCTATGCTCTGAAATACTGTTTCAGCATTCAACAGCCTGCAGCTACAAATTACCTGAGAAAAATGTAGTTTTATGAATATGTAAAATTTCTCCTTCCATAAGCTTATCCTTTTCTTGAATCCATGACATCTTTTAGCTACCATGACTGCTGTGGCCAAGAATTGCCCATCTAACCCCACATGTTGCGGAGAACCACCTTCTTGTGTTTGTTTTGAACCAGCCAGTTGGTGTTTTCATTTGATGGCCCCTAGGTCATGTGTTGGAAGATACTGAGGAATCAAACATACTCAAACAGTCTGTGATTTTTATAGACACTTACTCTCACATCAATCAGCTGTCTCAGGCTGAACCAACTGTCCTGTTTTCCAGGCTGAAGGATCCTAACTTACTAAGTAGTTCCTTGTATGAAAGTCACTCGATGCTTTTCATCGCAGAGAAAGCCTCAAGGACTTGTTGTCTAACTTTTAGACTTCAAAAGTTAGGTGAGTTGAATACCACCTTCAGAATTTCCAGCTTTCCAGCCCAGGTGAGTGCCTCATTGCATTATGGAGGGAGAGTTGCTGAACACCGAAGTCTGAGCTTTAAATGGACAAGGTACATACAAATAGACAACATGAGGCTTTGTTGATTGAGAAAGTGTTAAGATATTCAATGGCAAGAGCTTCAGGAACAGATATGGGAACTGATTCTATTCTTATTCATTGCAGTGTGCATCTGTTTTTCCCCTAAAATGGTAGCAGTGGTGCAGTGCCATAAATGACAGCAGAATCAAGCTTATAAAGTTTATATTTTATAACCTTGCAAGAACATGCATGCAAGTTCTAATGCTATAAACATTTCTAGAAAGCATGCTTTGAAAAGCATTTGGTCTCCCTAACTTCTTCCCTCCAGCAGATAACACTGCATGATGCATGCCTACAAAGTCCCATCAGCCAAGCCATTCCTTCTGTGGCGAAGATATAACCACCCGTTGCCAGACAAGGATCCAGAAACTATTTTCTTTAAACACAAATACCGTATCACAGACAGAAAGAAGAAAGCAACTATTTTTTCTTTATTTTCCTTTGAAATGAATGGGAGGAAAGAAACAAAGGTGATTAGTCAGATTCCTTAAGTTACTTAAATAGAAATTTTGCATTGCTGTAGCAAGTGACATATAAACAAAATCAGGCAAAAGGCCTAGCAAAAGATTAAAAACTAGGATTACACTATGGCGAATCCAGAAGGTTATTAAATGTACAGGCGTTGTATATTCTAAAGATGCTGAACATTGGTCAACATAACAAGTCATTTAGTCTGTTCCTCTGGCTTCCAGCCACCACTGTCTTATCTGGACATGAGTACAGAAAAGAGTTAGAAGCAGGCAAAGAAAGAGCTCCTAGAGGTAGAAACATTTTGGAATATCACCTTCCCAAATGAAATAGAAATGGCCAAACACACAGCTATACAAGATCTACTGGTTTGAGTCAGCTAGCTCCTGAAAAATAGGTCTGATCAGTCCTGTTTTAACTACACATTCTGGATGTAAAAAAGCATACATAGTTATATTAGTACTCATCCCTTGCTGAAATCCTCACCCACTGTATCTGTGGCCAAAAAAGCCCCTCAAAGCCATTAGCAGTGCAGAATTTCTTTCTGCTACTTATTTCCCCCCTGCTTTCTTGCACATTAATCAAATCGTAGAACTGACAGTGTGACAATTGGTATAAAGGATGGCAAGGTCTTTGAGAAGGAAAATATCTGGTGCACAATGTCCTACAGAAGCATTTTTTGGTAGACAGATTTTTTTTTTTTTTTTTTAAAGATGTATGCTATTTGATCACTGTAATCTAGTAAATGTGTGTCTTGGCCATGTTAAAAGATACAATTAATGTCTCTCTTTTCTGTTCAATGGCCTAAAGCACGCAGCTGCAGCAATATTTACTGAAGCTCAGGGGATAAATCGCACTGAAATTTTACCCAAGTGAATTCTGTTGTCAGATGCTATAGGTAAATAAACATTCTATTTCAATAGGTTGCTGTATTAGTGTTTTATTAAATGGCACAAGATTTGTATTCTTCAGAGAGCTTTCAGATATTATGTGATTGAAAATTTATTAAAAACTGTTTTAGAAAAATAATGTGAGGAAACATTATCAGCGCCAGCAATTTTTTAGTGAAAAATATATTTTTAATTAAGAAAATATTAAAATATTTCCTATTCCAAAGTGGGTTAGAAATAATTTACTGAACCTTTCCCCCTGCCTCTAAATCCTTCAAATGGAATATCATTCTAGAATTTAGTTGTTTGGGTTTCTTGTTTTTTGTTTTTGTTTTTTTTTCTAATCAACAATAATCTCTGCTTTTTCCCTACTATTGAATTGCTGAGCAAGCCTCTGTTTACCAGACATTTATGATACTGGAAATCACACATGCTTGGAATTGTCCAGGGAAAAAATTCTCCAATTCTTGCTTTTTTTTCATGCCAAGAGCATGTTCTCCCAATATAATCCTCTGATTAGGCCACATAAAATGGCCTTTAGTTTCAATTGCTTGTTGTCTCCTTGCCCTGCTAACAATATTAGGTTTGCAGAGAAAAAGGCCTCAAGCTAATACAAATTACAGTAAATTTCATTTCAAGCCATTGTTTTTTATCTTTCCACACTGGGCATATACAACAAGGACAACTCAACAGGCTGGTTAATTGCCTTAGGAATTGCAAGTTCAAAGTCAGGCTCAGAGAACACAACATTTCAGGAAGAAGAAAATCTATAGTTGAAAGGCAAGACTTTTTTTACAAACCTTTGACTAGTCTGGGATGAGATTGCTCTTATGATCTTTGTCCAGTTTACTGTTGCTGGTGTATTGCTACTGCTGCTAGTGAGAGATTAAATTCTAACATCATCCAGGGGTCATATCCCAGTGCCATATACATTATTCTGTAGAGGTTGAAAAAAATGGAGACTTAAAAATGCCAAGAACTTGCTTAAATTGGACACTCACAAAATCGTAGAAAAATTGAGGTTGAAAGGGACACCTGGAAGCCTCTAGTCCAATAGTCTGCTCAAAGCAAGTCTGATTTCAGAACCTAGATCAGGTTCCCCATGGTCTTCGGCAGCTAAGTTATGAAGATCTCCAAGGATGGAGACCCCATGACCTCTGGCCACCTGATTAAATGCTTGACCAGCTCCAGCAGGACTTTTTTTCCTCCATTTTGTCCAGTTGAAGTTTCCAATGTTGTAGCTTTTGAGAATTGCTTCTTGTTCTTTTGCTGTTTCTCTCTGAGGGAATTATGGCTTGGTCTTCTCTATGATGTCTGGTCTGGTAGTAGAAGATTGAAATTAGATTCCCCAGTGCTTTTCTCTTTAAGGGTAAACAAATCCATCTAGGGGCCCAAAACTGGGCATAGTGCTCCAGCTGTGGCCTCACAAGTGCCTGGTAAAGGAGAATGACCCCTTTGCTGGACCTGCAGGTTGTACACTTGCTGGGGCTGCCCAGGATGCCATTAGCCACCTGATCTGCCAGGGCACTCTGCAGGCCTGGGTCTTCAAAGTGCAAAGCTGCTCCATAACCACTCTGTACCCAGCCTGTACTACTGGGGATCCTTCTGCCCTCCATGCAGCACTTGGCTTCTGGTGCTTTTGAATACCTTGAGGTACTGGAAGTGGGACCTGAAGCTTCTCATGGTTCTTCTAACAAACGTCTGGCATCTACTGCCAAAAATCGGAACAAAGCCTTCTTTGCCTTTCACAAAGTCAATCCAAATATAGAGAGCAGTGTTGTTAATATTCATTAAGAGCACATAATCCACACACAGGCAAACTTTATATATTATATATATGCAGTGACTTGGAAGTTCAAATAAGCAAATCAAAAGCTCAGCCTGTTCTGTACCCATGAAGAAGGTGTTAACTAAAGCTTTAATATTTTTCTTGTCATCAGCAACAAACTGCATAAATCTAGTTAATGAACTCATCAGGTTTATGCCTGACATTAATAGGAAGTGAAAATTACCTCTAGACCTATCAAAGTTTACAATAGAGCACTATGAATCTTAAGTATTGTTAATGATAATTTCTTTAAACAGAAGAACAGTGTAAGCATCAGCTTTATAGCTGGCACCACAAAACAGCTGAGTCTCACAGACAAGAGTCAGCATCAATAAGCAAACATCGTTCCACAAAGCAGGTGGTGGGCACCTCTCTGCACTGCCTGAGACCAAGCCAGCATCTGCATGAATATTAACATTATTGATATTCACAGTCATATTACAAAGTCCATTGAGCTCAGGCAGGGCTTGGGCAAGATTCCCAGGGTCAACACAGCATTGCTACAAGACGACAATGCAAATATATAGTAGTAAGTGCAATAAGATCTCAAGTATAGAGCAGGGTGGAAATGTGCAGTGCTGCAAAGGAAATTGTAGGGGAGCACTGAGATTGTAAAACTCTTTGGCAGACCAACCATTTCAAGGAAGTTGCAAGGTGAGAAAGGAGTTTTTTCTAGAGTAATTGCAGCATCAAGTCCCTTTTGGGTAATCTCATTTCTGTTTCTTGAATGCATAATACAAAGCAAAGAACCTCATGTTCATAGAATCATAGAATCATTTAGGATGGAAAAGACCTTTAAGATCATCAAGTCCAGTCATTAACCTAACACTACCAAGTCCACCAACAAACATATTTTGGACAGATCCCCGGTGCATACTGGCACTAGTAATCCTCTCTCTAACCACACAGATATAACAGTTAGTTATTGCTGCACTGTTTGCAGAAATCACTTTTTTTCCTTAATGCACAGCTGATAACTATTTTGTGGAGCCTCCATGAATAAAAATGTGCTCTTGGACATATGCCTTTTTTTACAACATGGGAGAGTAATTTGGAAGTAAGAAAGAATTGCAGCTATTCCCTCTCATCAAGATGTTGTAGTCATACCCAATGCCTACTCTAGCAGAAAGCAGGTGGGGCCAGCTCATCAATGAATGGGACCCAAGTAAGCTTCATGCTGGAGTTAAGTCAGCTGGTGCCAGTGACAGCTGAAGGCCTGCTTTAAGGAATCTTTGTGGGAAGCAGAGCAAGGGTTATCCTGTAATGATTCATACATGCAAATCAAAGTAGCAAGTTCTGTTACTGAGTAAATAAAGGTTATGCTTCCAGCTATCAGAGCACTTTTGCGAAAAGAAGCAGCCTTCAGGAGAATGAAAGTGAGATATATTCAAGCAATTGCACCACAGTACAGGATATGGAGCTTGTAGCTTAAGCTCAGTGTCATAAACCTTCTCAGATGGCTGAACTCCATGCTGAGCAGCAAGCCCTTAGGCCTTATTAGCCCTTTCTATATAGTACATCTTATTTATGCAGGCAATGAGGTTTTTTTAATCACCTTTGAGTTATGGTAAAGTAAGATATCTCAGCTTTTGTAAGCTCACAGAGAGGGTAACCAAGAAAACGGACTTCAATCTTCCTTCATTTGCATGACCATAAAAATTTCAGTACCATCATGGGTACCTGAATTGTAAATGTAACCCTACCAACAGCCTCTTTACAAGAGCAGCACAAGTGGAAAACTGGTGAGATAGGTCAAATGACTCTAAGGTGCTGGAATCCACCTTGCCTGCTGAAACACGCTGACAACAATTTTTGGGAGTTAAACATTGCCAAGACAACATGAAATCTTAGACAGTGCTATGACTGAGGTTATGGAGACACAAGTAGATTTGTGGTACTCAAGTTAGCTGACTATCACAACGTAGAAGGGGCACACGGGGTAGCACAGAAAGATGGTGCTACACATTCAAGAGCTCTCTAAGCATCAGTTCCAGCAGCAGCAGCCCTGGCACCAGGCTATTCACACAGCACTGCTTCAGCAGCTTGCCTATAGTGTTTATATTTGCAAATTCCCGGCTGCAAGCTGCAGGCTTCTTTTGTGATTAAAAAGGTAAGCATTAGCACGAACAGCACATTGCATCTGATGCTTCCAAGAAAGGGGATTTTTCTATTAAAAAATTAAATTATCTTCTAAATCTCCTTCTCCTCCCCTCCAATATCACTCTCCCCATCATGGGATTCCCAAGAAATACATCCCAACAGGCCTTAGAGAGGGTTGTTTTGATGCTTGATGGATGTTTTGACTTTCTGCACCATGGGAACCACTTTCCTCTCCCTGTGGATAATCTCCTGAGAAGACCTGGTGTGAAGAATGTTTCTCATAGCAGCAGGAGCATGGCAAATGGTCCCAATCTGAGAGATAAATGACTCTTTGTTTTGCTTTCCCAAAATGCTTGTTTTATCTCAGAACTCTCTCCCTTTATAGTCTAGGCACAGCCTTGACAGCTTAAACACAAGCATTTGTAGGGGGAGCAATGCAGCAAAATGAGATCTTCAGATGCTCAATTTAGTTATAATGTGGTTAAAGTGATCAGTTGCTTGAGCTTTCTCACAAGGCTCTTGTTCAGCTGGAATTCTCCCAGAGGAACAGAAAACACAATTAAAAGACATTTGCAACCTTAAACAGTTTTTCTTAGTTCTTCAGAGACATTTAATTGGTATTAATGCTGCTCTCTGTAAGAGACTGGGAAGATGGAGTTTTATTTCAGGTCTTGATTTCACAGAATGGTTAATACTATTTTTCAACTCATTCACTTGGAACTAAATTTCCCAGTCAAAAAGGTCAATAGCCTATAAATCAGGGCTGTAACTCAACTGGAATCAGTGGACTTTATGACAGTTTTCACTACTTTAGGATCCAGCCCAAAGCCACAACCATAGGAAGTGCTCACCATCTCCTAGAGGAGAACAATGGCTGTGGAAACACCAAACCAGAAAATGAGTGGAGTAGTAGTAGCAAGACTTCCTCTTATCAGCGGGGTAGGTTTGTTCTTGGTAGTATTTGTATAATCCATTGTTGGCAGGACAAGGCTTAATGGGTTAATTAAGGACAGAATTGGCACATGCTTCCATAATAGCATTTTGAATTCAAGACCTTTGTAGAAAACAGTCAGAATAATGCAGAGGATTTTAATATCTATTTCTCAACATGAATAAACCATGCTTAGAGTAGTTCTGCCCCAAATTTGCTAATATGGGTTTGGATTTAGGGCACATCACTGAAGCTTATATCATGACATTGTCAAAGGTTTTAGCCCTCCTAGACCTAGCCCATCCTGTGCCAGTTACTCCAGAAAATCAGAGCCTCTGCTTCTAAAGCTATCCACCAGTAATTAGAAGATAAGATTTGAAAATTGGGCACAGTTCAAATTAACTAAAATGCTGCAATGAGGGGTTAAACCACAACAGAGCTCATAGCTCCTTAAGCTCTGTGTTTCCAGAATTGCAATAATAGGAAGCAGACAGAAATTAAGATGTGAAGAGGACATAAGCTAATAGTATTGAGATGCAGACAAAAAGGCTATATGTAAGCAGGAAAAGGGAGCCTAATCCGTTAAGATAGGAGTTATTTCCCAAAAGAAGTGGTGGAAATTCCATGGCTTGAGAAAGTAAAATTTAGAATAAGTTTTAGAAAAGACCCTACGGAGACCATCTTCCATTGTACTGAGGAGGGCTGCAGTGCATACATATAATTTTAGTCTTTTCTGCCTACAGCTGTAATTTCTGTGCATGAATGATTGTTTTACCACTAGAATAGGCAACAGTACATCTCACGTATTTTTCCCTAAAAAGAAGACAGATACTTCTTGCTGGACAGGTCACTGTTCACAGATATTTTTGGAGGAAGGGGAGAGCTGAAAAACAAGCCAGCAAAGAATAATGAAAACATTTAATTGCTCATTCAGTTGAAGGAAATTCAGGAAGATTTTTCTAGCCACTATAAGTAGGAAAAATAGCAGAAAGCAGCACAACAGAAAACAGCAAAGTAAGGCAGGAGGATAAAGGTGCCTGCTTAATTGATCTTATTATTACACTGGCAGCCCAAAAAGATATGGAAACCATCTGTGGCACTTCTTTCAGGAGTAGTAAGACTGTGTCCTCTCTTCAAGCGGGGGGGGGGGGGGGGGGGGGAAGCCCCAAAACAAAAAAAAAAAAAACCCCTTTTTTTTTTTTTTTTAACACAAATAATATTATTGNTTTTTTTTTAACAGCAATATAATTGATGTATAAGCTATATCTGGCAGTAAAAGTCCCAGTCAAAATAACATAATGGCAGGCTTTTTTCTGTGACATAATCTAAGCAAGATGAACCTAGAATGGAAGGGTATATAATTCTGCATTGAACTCTTGGTAGAAACTACAGAGGTCTTGCTTGTGTAAGATTTTACAGCCAGATAGCTTATACAGACTTGTTATCTTGGGAAAAGTACACACTATTTCTTCCCCTCCTTTTCCTGGCACTGAAGACAAAGCCTCAGTCTGACTTTTCTCTCAGTTCTAGCAGCTCTTGTAGATGTAAAATTCAAGCCCTTGGCTCCATTCCACTTCGTTACCTTGCAGCTGCTCCTCAAGAACCCAGCTCAACCCTCTTCCTCCAAACTCCATGTGCTGGCCTGGAAACACGGAGTTCAGCAGCCTTGCAAGCTCCTGGCCTCTGCGTGCATGCCAAGACTGTCCCAAAGCCATTTCCCACTCAGCCTTCTGCTGTGTGCCCTGCCCAGGGAGAAATATGGCTAATCCCATACTTAATGTGGTCAACAGGAAGACTCTCACTGATGGAAAACAATGGCTGTCACAGTGGCTCTCTATTTTCAAGCCACCACAGCAAAAGGACTGGAGAGAAGGCTGGTTTCAGATGTTTGGGATTACCGTACAGAGACAGGGGGAAAATGTGTGTAAAGTGAGAACTGATTCTTGCATCAAACCTCATTTCTAGATTACAAAGCCTAACTCATTAGTCATATGCATATGGAGTCATATGTGTTACGATTCCTTTACACCGAGTTAAATCCTTATGTGGATCATACCCTAATTCCACTTTAAGATGAAAAGCTTACTTGAATAAAACGATCATGAACTAACTCCAGACTATTACAAAGAACTACTTTCTGATTTCTCTGCTTGGGAGGCAGAAATGAGGCATTTTAAAGAAATATGTAGGTGCCATACGCTAATGCAGAGCTCCTATATTATAAAAATACATTTATAACAAGATCACAATGTTGCAATCATATTTATGGCTCTGACATTTGGTTATCAAACCTCTACTGACTTATTAACTCTTCCATGCTTGTCTCTAGAAATTTGGGGTAGGTTGCACATTTGCTTAGGATGTAGGCTTTACAACAACAGTTAACAAATAGTTCATTGACAAAAAAAAGGAAGAAAAAATTATCTAGCATTTGCATTCTTTCCATAGAGATGCAATTTGTAAAACAAGAGAGAAAAAGAACAGGTTTAGAACAAAAGAAAACACCCACCACACCACAATATCTATTTTCTATATGTAGATGGCAGGGGCTCATGGCATCATTCAAAAACAAAAAGGATTGGCCTGAATGTTCAAGTTTCTACCTGAACTAGGTATGATATAAACAGCTGAAAATTCTGTTACTGTCTTTCTTCTTCTTTGGGAGAACCTATATTTAAACACTATTATGCAAGTCACCTCTGTTGTTTAGCATTACTGTGAGAAGAATAGGGAACGCATTTTCTTATGTGTTAGTGATCAATAGAGATGACTGCATACTTCCAGAGAAACCTCAGTATTAAAGCTAAGCAGTAATAAAAGAAATTGAAAAGTAGGGCTTAGCCTCACCTGGAACTAGTTTTTTTATGAAATGACACATCCACATTTACATTTTTTTTCTTTAAAGGGCAACGTATATTTTCAACATAGATTTAATCAAGCTGCACTAAATGTCTATAAATAATTCCAAAATGCTGCATTATGGACGTATGTCATCCATTCAAACTGTTTCCCTTAGAAGAAGGGCAGGAAACTCAGATACTCTTGCCAATTATGTAGTTCCTCCTCTTCCTGCATGTACAGCAGTATAAATCATAGCTTCCTGGACTAGTTTTTACAGTACTCTTGCTCTCCAGACCACAGGAGTCAAAGGAAAAATCTCACACTAATTTCAACCAATGTTAGACCAATCTATGGTAAGCAGCTCTATTTATAACTTGTGCCATAACCAGGTGCACAGTATAATCTCAGTGCCAGGCTTGTAAAGCTCTTCTTCCTTCTCTGACTGTGACAATAAACTTTATTTTTGACCAGCAATGAAAGTATCAGTGGGGTTTTGTTTTCCCATTTCTGAACAGCTTCAGGAAAGGTAAGAATAGAAGAAAAATGAACGCTACCTTTTCCTGCTAGCCCTGCACAGACTACTGCAGCTTGCTTATGTTGCTTAGAGTTTAGTCAGAGGACAGGAATAGAAGTCATTCTGAAATGTTCATTCAATACCATCAGACAGCCTTGTGCAAAATATGTTTCCATGCTACAGGGCTAAGGAGGATTACCCACATTCCTCAGAAAAATCTCCTCTTGCTTTTTTTTCCATACACATCTTAAGCATGTTTCCTTAGCATTTAAAGTTCTCCCATCCAGCATAATTAAACAAAGCAAATCCTGGTGTTTTTCTGCCACTTTTTCCTCCTCCTCTGTTGGAGTCAGCTGTGGAAAGGCCCACATGCTTGCTGCTCTATGGAGGATACAGGACTCCCCTAGCAGCATGCAGACCAGCAATTGGCTTGAGCCACAGGCAGCTGCGTGGATGGCTTGTGTCCAGTCTGTCCAAAGTGGCCAGCTTGTTCTCTGGGAAGTCATTTCCTCTGGATCCATTTTTAATTTTAGGGAACTGGCACACAAGCCTTCTATTTAAAAGTTAAACTTCAAGAAGAGTTGGGTTGTCACACTGATGGCAAGCCCTATTTGCCGTAAGTTTCTCTTCTTACTTCTCTATCTCCTCCCCAATAATGCTACTTTGTTTTGTGAGGGTTATTAGAAAATGCTGTCTACAAAGTAGTCTCTAGGTCTTTAGAATGTAATTCTTAGGGGGGAAAAAAAACCCCCAAACCTACCAACAAAAATGCAGTATGTTTTATTGTCAAGTTGCTTTGTAAAATTAAGTCACCCTGTTACTTGAAACTGCTGCTAATAATAATGATAGAGTCCTCAAGCGTCCTTCCTCTTTGGTTCACTCAGTCTTCAGGCAGTAACTAAATCTTCCTTAAGCTGCTGTCTGCCCTCTCAAAACTTACTGACACTGGTCCTTAACTGGCCTGCATAGACACTCAGTCTTAAAATACAGCCTCCTCCTTCTAAAAACTCATTGATTTATGAAGATTTTACAAGAACTGCAGTGTACATGCAGCTTCATTTGTGAAAAATTGAACATGAAGTCTAGCCACATGCACAATTACTAATTACCACACAGAACTTACTCAAAAATAGGGAAGAAAAATAGGATCAATGGGTAGTGTTTGCATGTGTGTGTGTGTGTGTGTGTGCACCTGTGAGAGAGGGAAGTGGAGATGGGAAGGGACGCTGAGAAGTTTTGGGGTTTTTTTGCTCTATTACCTGTGGCCATTTTCCATGAAAGCTGTTTGTTACCTGTTCATGCCAGTGTCGGGAGTGGGGTGGGTAGGCGGCGGGGAAAATCAGAAACTCTTTCACTCAGTTGATTCATTGCACTAGGGAGGAAAAGGATGTGGTCTGAATTTTTGTATTGACTTTGTAAGAACTATGGCTATGCCAAAGGCAGTGTACTGTATATAAGTTTATAGGCACAGTGGATGGTTTCTTTCTGTTCATGCACTTTTCCCTATTCATACCAAAGTCATTCAAATAAATAGGGCAAAACTTCCCAATAATGAAAGAGAAAGGAAAACTTATACCATTATTCTTACTGCAACAGCTTGGAAATTGATTTTATTATACATACTCATTGGTGAAGTTTGGGGGACTGTAGAGGACTAGTATGCCTGACAAAAATTTTTTCGGCATTGAAACGTTTGATTTATATGGCTCTTTTGATAACAATTATATGATTTTTAAATTAAACCATATTTCCCCAGAAGTACACTGCAATCTTTTTTAGTCTTCTTCCATATAATTTTTCTCTAAAATGTCTGTCTTTATAATGTGTCAACCATTAGACTAATACATATTTGATGAAAACTTGCAATAAATAACATTTCGGACACTGTTTCTAGTCACTGATTGATGTGCACATTATTTTGTCTGCTGTATTTAACTGACATGTCTCAATTTTTCCAATATCTGAGGGGCATATACGGTATAGTGATGGAGAATTCAGATGACCTATTTTCAGTTTCTCTTATGGAAATAAAAGATTCACCAAGATGTAATTCTACACAAGGAAAACCAGTGTAATTCACCTGAAAATCCAAGCTCACCAATTTTCACATATGCTTACACAGACCAGAACACACAGTATATCAAACAAGAATCCAGCCATTTTTCGTGTTTTTACAAACACTGCCGTTTGTGGAACCACATAAGAGAAATTGAAAACAACATCACCTTGTTTACAGCAATAGATGCATAACTGCATGTGATGACTTTGAAATGTTTTAGTCACCAAGAGGTATTTTTTTCTCCAACCTGAATTGTCAGATGCCTCACCAGCAGAACGAGCTTTGTTTGTCTGTGAAGTGACAGACTGAAGTTAAACATACAGGGTGGTGGATATTTTAACTTCTCCTGTATTATTGAGATAACTTTAATTACGTTTCCTCCTAAGTTAGTTAGAGCACCTTTCGCCCATCTTCTTGTGAAAGACGCCTTCTGCAACTTTGATTTTCTCTGAGTTAATGCTGATAAGATGATATATCTTGAAAAGTGACTAGTAACTGAGTGAAATGGGCTCCTCCCTTAAAGGCACAGAAAGAATGTAGGTAGAGTTTTGTAACTCTTGTGTTTTGCAGAAGAAAATTGCAAAGTGAGGGGAAAGGAAGAATTGGGGGGTGAGGAAGGTATGTTTTTGTATGACAGGACTTCTACAACTCCACATAGTTTGCGTCTGCCATCAAGAGTTGCCTAAAGCATATGACTGCTTGCAGCCTCTCCCCAATCCAGTTCGTTTCAAAATGACAACTATTTAGGACAGAAGCTTTTATAATTCAGGCTGTTATCTATGGGGTAAAAGGGATTTAAACAACAACAAAAAAAACCCTGTCTGATTTATCCTTTTACCTACTGTCTAGAGCAGCTATTATATCTGATATTCCAGATCTTTCCCAGATAACCCTTGTAACAAAAAATAAACTGCAAGCTGCATATTGCCCTTTTTTTTTTTTCCCCATCCATCTAATATTTTGTACCTGATCAGTTTTGTATGGTGCTTTCAGAGCAAGTAAATCAATACTGACAAACTTTTAGGAACATGCATTAAATGACTCGTCAGAGCACCAAACATATCAGCCCTTTTTCCACTAAAGCTTCTCTCACTCAACAGGATGAAGAGTGCCTGGATTAAAAGCATGACTAAGTTACATTTATTTTGTTATACCAAGAACTGGCTTTATGCACAAACATCAAAGACTTAATGGACATGCTCCATTTTTTTGAAGCTTGTATATTAAAAAAATCTAATGCTTGTGGATATTGCATTATCTTTGCAACTTGCAAATGAACAGTAGTATAGTCCTTAAAAAAGTTTGCATCCCTAAAAAGCTCCATTTACCCAGGCACTCAAGTATGAATCACAGCAACTCTTCAGTAATAGAGCAAAGGGGAAAGCAAAGTGGGGACACAGGAACGTTTTGTTTGAAAGTGAAAGAGAAAAATGGTGTGTATTTTCTCATTAGAAAGAAGTAAAACTCTCTGTTTTGGAGTAGAAAACATACATTATCTGAACTTCATGCTACAGATGCTCAGGAAAGTCTCAAGCTTGATCTTACAGCTGAAGAACCATAGAAAAAACAGGTAGCCCTTACACTGTAGAAGTAACAGCCTAAGGAGGCTTATTAGGTGACCATGATAGAAAGATTCAGTTTTGCGTTTTGTTTGTTTTTTTTTTTTTTCTTTTTTTTTTTTTTTTCTTTCCCCCAAATGAAGTTGAAATGTAGACAGCAAGAAAAGTTAATTCCCAACATGAGACTGGAGCTGGGGATCAATACATTTGCAGGATCTCACAGACCTACTCAGCACAGAATAAAACAGATGATTTGTCTAGGACTCCCCTGCAAAAAAAGCTTGAGAAGTCTGTTCAAGTGGGAGATCTTCATGTCATTATAACACGGTTTAGTAACAACATTCTCCTAGCCTCTCTACCCTTAAATCAATTTTACTAGGTCATTGATTGATGACTGTCCAGAAAGCTTCCAATTTATTGCCAACTTCAACAAAGGCACTGTCAAAAAAACAAACAAACAAAAAACCCCAAAACAAAACACCAAGCCTCTTTTATTTTAGTCTATTTAATTTCAGTGCACACACATGCAGAGTAAACCAGGTCACAAATTGAGTTGTCGGTATGCCTTCATGGAATATTTTGCAAAAGTGATGGCAATTGTTCTATCTTCAATATATGTACTAGTCCAAATGGCTAAATAGTTTGAGGGGAAAATACTGCGAGAAAGACTAATTTTGAACAAATTCAGTCGCTGCCCCCAGTAGCAAAGGTCTTAAATTAAACTATAACTTTCAGATTTGGCCATAATAAACATCATGCCTCAGGCCATCGTGAGCCACAAAACCTCAGTTGAGGTTATGATACTCTAGGGTGTGCCTACAGAGCACAGATTTGTTAACTCATGTTACGATAACCATTACTTGCAAGAATTTTATTTCTGGTGATAAGAGACTTTATAGGAGATGGAAGAGATACAGGTATGTATATACTTATGTGATGAAAAAAATGAAAAATTAAGTTAGCTAAGACTTCTATTGACTAGTGAACATTGTCAAGAAACAGACTAATATCCCCTACGTAAGCACTCTGTTGATAGGAAAAGGTTTGTTTCTCAATTACAACACAACAGTGTCTACATTACCCAACTAAAAAAATTTCTTAGCCTTCAATTTCAGAAATTCTACAGAAATACTGAACATCCATGCTGGATATTAATTCCTTGCACCCACCAGCAAATCAGGTTTTAAATATTTCTTCCAAGTTTATCAAGTGCCCAATCATCTGAATAGGGAGAAAAAAGAAAGCAGAGACTTCAAAGGTAAACATCTGTGATAAACACCTTTCTCAGTGCTCCTGAAGGTACATTCTACGTGACCCTGCCTCTATTCTGCAAAACCTGATGCTCAAGTCAACACACCAGGCCTAAAACCCTCAAGCAGAGTCCACTCAATGAAACACTGGGTTCCCTTTATACAAAAAGAAATGAACATTATTGGTCATAGCCAGCACAGGTTCCTGAGGGGAAAGTCCTGTTTAACTAACATAATTTCCTTTTATTGCAAGATCACCCATCTAGATGGCCAAGGGAAGCCAGTAGGGGTGGTTTTTTTTGGATTTGAGCAAAACTTTTGATACTGTCTCTCACAGTATCTTTCTGGACAAAATGTCCAGCACACAGCTAGACAAATCTGTAATACACCAGGTGAGCAATTGGCTGATGGGTCATTCTCAAAGAGCTGTAGTAAATGGGGTTCCAGCAGGCTAGTGGCCAGTTACCAGTGGGGTTCCCCAGGACTCAGTTTTAGGCCTGGTGCTATTTAATGTTTTTATAAGTGTTCTGAATGCAGGAATCAAATCTACATTGGAGTAAGTTTGCTGATGATACTATACTAGGGGAAGATAGAGGATAGAGAGCCCTTTGAGAGAGATCTGGATAGAAAGCTGGGCAATCATCAACCGTATGAAATTTAATAGGAGCAAGTGCAGGATTCTCCACCTGGAATGGGGCAAGTCTGGTTATATGTACAAACTGGGGGGACAAGGGGCTGGAGAGCAGCCCCGCAGAAAGAGATCTGGGGGGTTGGGT